>JAPMOQ010027556.1:298337-343064 GCA_026543055.1 Argiope trifasciata | reverse complement strand
ACACACACACACACACACACACACACACATTGAGCTTTATTATAATTACAGATATTTTATTATATCAAAATCAATTTTATTATATTCACTACAAATTCAAAAGTATTGCATGATACATGCACCTTCTTATCACAAGATAGAAACCGAACGGTAATTAAAGATGTTCCATACATTTTGTAGCTTTGTTTAGTTACGTTATATTAACGTCCCGTTTTAAAGCAAATCTAAGGCTATTTTGGAGGGAGCCTCGTAATTTTGAACCGAGATCAGATAAAGAGGGCGACACCTGAGTTGGCACCTCGTTCTCCATATGAGCTGGAGGACGTTTGACCCGGACGGATTAACGTGCACCAGGCTAGCTTCTACAAGGGCTTTTCTGGGGAATCCGGACACAAATATGAAACCTGCCGGTTCCGAAATCGAAATCTCATCACCAGTACATCTCAGCCTTCACATATTTTGAAGCGTCATTCAGTAAATTATGTAAGTTACTTGGATATATTGCTTTAATGGTTGCTTATGTAACTGGATGATTATTCAAAATGTTTTATTTTTAAGTAAAATGTTAAGCAAAAAACATAGAAATTCGTCGACACTTGAAGGAAGACATTCGCTTGCCCCTCCCATGATACCAAATTGAAAACCTTGTAACTTCTTTCTTTGGAGGCGGTATTTTAAGAACAATTTTTATACCTTCCTACCAAGAGCGTTAGAAGAACCCAGGAATATTGAATATTTGTAGAATATATATCAATGAAATAATTAATTAGATATTATAATTAATTTTCCAATAACTCCTTTATTTATTTAATTTTTTATGATATGCCAGTCGAAGAAATAAGTAAATGAAAATAAATATTTAAACAAAATTATATAAATAAAAATGAAATAAAAAAACTCATTAATTTTATCATTAGATTAAAAATGTGCTGAAATGCAAAATTAAATTGACCAGTTATTAAAAAACAGCTGTTTTAATATGCACTGTAACTGGATGATTATTCAAAGTATTTTGTTTTTAATAAAAATGCCCTCCCCCCCCAACTCATCACAGGAACATAGAAATTCGTCGATACTTGAAGGAAGACATTCGCTTGCCCCTCCCATGACACCAAATTGAAAATCTTGTCTCTTCTTTCTTTGGAGGTAATTTATGAGCAATTTTTATACCTTCCTACCAAGAGCATTGGAAGAACCCAGGAATATTGAATATTTGTGGAATATATATCAATGAAATATTTAATTAGTTATTATAATTAATTTTCCAATAACTGCTTTATTTATTTAATTTTTTATGATATGCCAGTCGAAGAAATAAGTAAATGAAAATAAATATTTAAACAAAATTATATAAATGAAATAAAAAAAGCTCATTAATTTTATCATTAGATTAAAAATGTGCTGAAATGCAAAATTAAATTGACCAGTTATTAAAAAACGGCTGTTTTAATATGCAATGTCTGATTTAACGACAAATGGAATTTTATGACCCTCAGGCAGCTATCACATATCGCGTACAAAAATTTGAGAGCAGACGTAGATTATCTATGAAAGTGTTTTTCTTAATGTTTTAACAAATTTAATCAACAATATTATGCATAACAATGAAAACAGGCTTTCGTTATCACATTTCTCTACTCAGATATTTAATACAGCATTTATTAATTTCACAGACGTTGGGAAATAGTCATTCAATGGCACAGTTACTCAACTTCCGCTCATAACAGCATCTGTATTTTAAGTACAGAAAAAGATAATATTTCGCAATTTATAACACATGGATTTATTAGCAACGATGTATAATTTCAGCTTGTGAAGATGGTATATAAGAGCATGATAGTTATTGATGTTATAAAACCGTTGATAGATTGTTTACCTTTGAGTTCTACAAAATTGCTTAAAACAATATGGTTGCTTTATCGTTAGAGAATGCACAAACTAATATATAGAATAAATATGCTTTGAATAATGAAAACAGAGAAAAGTTTAATTATAACCTGGCTTTAATGCTTTATGGATGTGATGGTAGATTATTATATTAGAGCGTTATATATTGTCTCTATAAAGACGTCGATGATTGTTTATATATGTGACTTTACGTAAGTGAAATATGGCAGCTTTATAATTAGAGAATTCCAAATTTAATGCGTATAGTGGATAGGATTTGAATTATGAAAGCATGCTTTATGCCAAAAGATTTTCTTATGGTAGGCACATCTTGAATGATGTGTTTCCCATGAAAATTATTCTGGAATAGCTTCCGGCATGATGGAGGGTTCTCGCCACATATTTTTATAAACGAAAAGGTGGGGGTTCGGCTCCTCCCATCGATGACAGAAAACCTTTGAAAAGGCTTGTACCATGGCCAGGGATGGTTCTTAGAACTCAATCGCAGTTCCCGCTAGTGTTGTTGTTGTGGCGATCCGATCAATTGTTCCGTGTACCCTGCGGCGGTTTGTTTGCTTGTTTGTATTAACGTCCTGTTTTAAAGCAACGCTTAGGTTATTTGGGGACGGACCTCGTAATTTTGAATCATGGTCAGATAACGAGAGCGGCACCTGAGCTGGAACCCACCTCTCCACATCACACCAGCGAGTGTACCTTACGGCGGATCAGAATAGACTGTCTATGACTTACGTCAATTAATTGAACTCTGGAGAATGACCTGAGAATTGCGCTATATTAGACGAATCTATTTAGATATACTAGGAGACAGATGTGAATAAAAATTTGTATAGATTGGTTGCTATTCATTGTTTCATCAATCACGATTGAAAATATATTAGCAATGGGAACACGAAGTAACAAAATTTGCCAATATAAACACTATCTTAGTTACTTGAATCCTAGAATTTAGTCTCTTTTTATTCTTTATTAATCTCTTTCAACAAATGCACTTGACTGCCTGAGGTCCGAAATCAACTTCTCACTTTGATGTATACAAGAGTTATTTTGGTCTGACCACTTAATCATGAAACTTGAGAAAAACACAATTATGGTGACAACTGTATGAACACCTTGCTTTATTCTCTGCATTTGCCGTACTAATTCGAATAAAAACTTCGATTTTAAACATTTATAAATACATTAAAAATATATGATTCATGATTTACTAGACATCTAATAAAAGTTTCTATTTAGAGTTTAATTAAAAGTGAAGTCTAAATTAATACAAGGAGTGTTTAAATGAAAAGGTACGAAATGGCACTATGGGTATAAAAGAAGGCTTTTTTCATTTATATCCCTAGACCTGAACACAACGATTCCATTGATTATATGAAATTCCATTGATTCCATGTGGGCCTGCGATTTTTGTGTATTTGGTCCCCTGAAAAAACCTCTGGTAGGGAAGTGCTTCAACTCGGATGGCGAACTAAAGGACGTTGTGAAGAAATCGTCATGCCACAGGAATTCTGGGAACAGGAATCCTTCGATTCGTCAATCAATTGGATCGTTGTGCTCAGACCTATGGTGTATATTTTGAATAAAGTTTTCATTTGTACCTATAGTGTCGTTTAATACATTATCATTTGAATATTCCTATTATTATCCAACTTTTTTGTGTCTGTATTACAAAAGAAAGGATAAACAATTTTAGTTTTATTGCTTAGAACGAATATCCTGTATTTGGTAAGAATTTGAAAGTTTTGAAATGTTAGTTGAAATTTTTCACTGGGAAATTAAAGACATATGAAAATTATTTTAATTTTAAAGATGCTTAAATTGGAAAAATGATAATTATAACAGTCATTTTCTTATAATATAATAAAAATAATCTTATTTGTTAAAATAAGTATGTTGAAAGGAGTATAACATTTTTTAAATACTATTTTATAACGCATAATATTTTAGAATCTAAATGAACTTTCTCGAAACTTTAATAAAAAATGCTATTCGCTTCTGTTTTTCATCAATAAACAAAGCAAACAACTTTTAATTTTGTTAAAAAAAAGGCATTAAAATTCATTTTAGGACAAAGTTATAATAGATTGAAGTTTTATAATATAAACATTGTAATATATAATTTTAATAATATAAAAGACATATACAAATTGACTATAAAATTAAAGACATATTAAACATTTTTTAATTCTTAAATATTAGTTATGTAAAATATAAATATTATTAACTTATTTTACATTTTGGTTAAAAAAATAAAGTGAATAAATTGATTTCACTTTTCAGCTAAATTTAGAAAAGATGGAAAATGAGGATATATAGCTTTACTAAGAGTATGATTTTTTTAAAATATTTATTATGCAGATCTTACTTGTATTTTTGGCATAATTTTAACATATCAACTGATGCTACTTATTATAAAACTGTTTGTATAGTCAAAAAGTTATTTAAAAAAATGGCCAAAATTTTTGTTGACAAGTTTTAAACGAGAAATGAACGGTGCAGACATATAATAGATATAAATTCTGGAAGAGGTTTATGAATAAAACATTTAAACAGTCTTTTAAGAAAAGTTGAACGTACACTCTAATGCTTCCTCTCACTAGAACCTATCCTCTTAAATAAATCCTAAGAACCCTCTGGATTTCCTTATTTGCTCGAGATGATGAAAAATGTTGAAAAAAGTAGAAGTACAAGAATAAAAAGGAATAAATTTAGTTGCTTTAAAATTCTGGAATAGGTTATTTAAAGAACCTTACTAAAAAGTTTGCTTTTACTATCAGTATTGAAAAATAGGATGGAAATTTTTTCTTTTACAAAATTCTTGATACAGATATCTAATTCAGTAGCATATGAATTGGGATTATTTATTCGAATAATAAATTTCTTCCAATAATAATAAGAATATGGATATGTGTACGCGTTTTAATTATCTTCAGAACAAACCGTTTGTGTTAAGGCTACTGACTTTGGAATACATTTAGAAGTAAAAGAATGTGTCCTTTGATTTTAAAAAATTAAATTTGCTAAAGATGAAACAAAATTTTGTGTTTTATAGCGATAACTTTAGCTATTCAAAACAGATTTTTATACTGTATTTGTGTCTAAAAAATTGCCTTTTCATTATAATTAATAAAATCATAATTAATAAAAAGGCAATTTAAATTTTGACAGTAATTCAAAAACTTTTTTTGACATAATTTATTACAATAGTTTGAATTATTGGAATGAAACTTAAACATCTTTCATTGGAGGGATTTTTGTTTTAACTTTTTCTTAATTCTTTTTGGGCTGCGGTAGTCGGGTGGTAAGGTCTTGGTTTCGCAATTGGGGAAGATTCGGGCTCGACATCCGATTCCACCAACGAACCATTGTGTAAGCTAGTGTGGTGCGCGCTAAATACATCGAGTCCAAAAGTCCTCCGTTGGTGTGGTATGGAAATTTAAAGAAGGGGTGCAAAATCTGGTATTACCCTCATTATCTGACCGTGATTCAAAATTATGAGGTCTGTCCCAAGATAGCCCAAGTGTTTTTTTAAAAACAGGTAAACGGGAAAATTAGAATAGAAGATAAAAAAAGAAGAAAATTAATATTAAATTAAACGTAATTCCTTTTATTTTTAGAGAGTATGCACTTTCGCAATTTATTTTTCAATGATATCAATTTAATCATTGTGTTAATCTTTTAAATACAAGTTTTATCACAATTTATGACAGCAGTTTGCAATATCGCAATGGAATTCACATCACTTTCATTGAAGGGATTTTTTTCTGTTGTTGTTACATATGACACTTATCATAAACAAGTCCCTGACGAAGCCAACGATTCTAAGTCTAGTTTGGGCAGTAGCTTCTCAGGGTAAAGGTCCTTGAGCACCCGAGGGCAGAAATCTAACTTCTTGCTCAGATGAAGATGACATTCACAAACTCGCTTGCACAATCCTTTTTACAAAAGGGTTGTGCAAAGTGTGTTTCACACACTTCACAGATAGAACATAGGGTAAAGATCAACCATGCCCGAACCAGGACTCGAACCCTGGATGTCCAGATCACGGGGATACGCTCTCCCTTAGACTAGGACGTAGGTTTCATGCTAATGTTTCTTGAGTTATGACAATCTATTAAAATTGTTTTAACACAATTTACGACAATAGCTTGTATTACTGCAATGAAATTCACATCGTTTCATTGGAGAGAATTTCTTCTATTGCTGAAAAAAAAACATCTGCTCATTACCTCAGCAAGTATGAGAAAAAACAATAGCATCCAAACTAAAGATATATTAACGAAACTGTTATGCTTTTTAATGATATAATGACGTCAGAGAATTTGATTCCAGTTGGGATGCTAATTTACTTGATAAGTGGAACAGATGGAAGGCTTTAAAATGAAACTTTACTGCCTATCAGTAATTGAAGCTTATGAGAATCATTAGTCGGCGTCTTGGCATAAGGGTAGTGCCTCTTCGCCATGCTCTCGGCATCCAGGGTTCGAGTCCAGGTTCGGGTATGGTTGTTCTGTGTTCTATCAGTGAGGTATGTGAATTAGCCCCCCTCCCACCACTCCCGTCTGTAAAAAAGGGTTTTGCAAGCGAATGTGAGGCATGAAGTTGCTAAGTCGTACTCTTGGCTCTACTTCACAACACAACAGGAATCTTAAACGTCCTTCTGTAAGTTAAAAAATAATTGAAATCAAGCACAATCAATATTCTACGCATAGATTGGATATTTCCAGTCACTGACTTTCAAATTTATTCTTAATTGAAAATAATAACTTTTTGTCCCGGAGGAGATTATAAAAAGAATCATAATTTTTATTTTGAATAGACAGCTTTGAGACTTTATGATAATTTTCAATGGAAACTGTTATAAAAAATGAAAAAAGATGTTTCAATAGTAAAAGTATTTAAACAATTGATATCATTGGTTGAATGACTAATAATTTATAATTATTAGTAGAAAAAAATTCTTATGTTTAAAAAAAATTTCGCTTTTAATAAAGGATTTTAAATTGCAAAGTGTACCCAAGCATTAAAAAATGCCTTATTTGCATACTAATCTTTTTTGAATCATACAAAGGATAAATAATTGTTCAAAGTGGAATTATTTAAAAGAAAAAAAAGGGAGTTTCCCCAACTTTTCTCTTTTACTATGCTTATTTGTTTAATTTTATCTTTGTTTTCTTAAAAAAAATAACTTGTATTCTATTGCGCTTATCGTAAGTTAAAGTAACCATAGCATGAAATAAAAGTGCTGCTTTATTCATTTCAAAAAGAGAACCAATTTCTTGCTTTTATGACATCAAAATGAGATATTTTTCGAGCGACAACATTTTTTTTCCAACAATTTTTGAATCGAGAAAAATATTTTAGTTTTTCCCTTATGAGAGACATGAATGAAAAAGGTTTCCAAATAAAAAATATATCAGAAAATATGCTTGTAAATTGAAGTTAAAATGCTTTAGTCTTTTATTTCAAACAAGAAATGTTGGTTTGTAGGCTCATTTAATGAGAAGAATAAAATAAATGTATGAAGCGCAGGACACCTTCGAATGGCAAAAAGATTATTTTTGTCCATTTGTTAACCTTTTTTCCCCTTTATTAAGATGTAAAAGCTTTCATATACGTAAAAGCTAAAATTTCAGCTATTCAAATATTTTATTAAAAAAGATATCTATGCTTGTATTTTAATTGGAAATTTTGCAAACATTCGATATACATGAGATTAGAAATAAATTTTACTTAAAAGTAGCTTCTTTGAAAGAACGTTCAATTCATTATTTTCAATAACATTCAAAATTTACATAAATTTAATGCTTTTTAAGTATATTACGCCACAAAAGATGCGCTTCTACTAAATACTATTATTCTACTATTAAAGTTAAACAGGAGATAAAACATTCATGCTGGATTAAATAAAATAAAAATGGCGTTAAATTTAAATAAAACTGTTTATTATCTTCCTCTATATTTGCATACGGTAATACACAAAGCTTTAAAAGAAAGACGATAAATAATCATGATGACATTTTCCTTTTATGTTTAATTAACATAAAACGCATTTTGTAGTTATATTATTAGATTAAATGAAAGTAAAGGAAATGATATTAAATGATATCAATTTTTAATTTGCTGGTGAGAGGAAGAAAAAAGTTGCAACTTTTTTACAGTTCTCAAGTGAAGACTGAATAAATTTGAGAGAAAAATTAATGATTCTAAAGTAAATTTTTGAAGATAACGATTGTTTTTATTCTATTTTTAAACCGAATGATTGATTTTTTTCTTAAAGGGAAATAGTTCTACTTTAACGATTGAATGATTGATTTGAAGTGAAAATAATTACTTTATATTATATTCATTGAACTAAAATGATCAGTTAATTCAATGGGCTGTAATTAAAAATTACGTATATGTATTCCTTCCTTGCAATTGTTAAGTTCATTTTTTTATTAAGTAATTTTAATGGAGAAATTGCAAAAGAACGATGACACACTCACGCACACACTCAATGCTTAACTGATGATAATGAAAAAAAATTCAAAATGTTTTCATTTGTCGGTTTTAGGAATTTTGGGATTCATGGAATCAAAATGATTGCAAACTCTAAGTTCTTAAAAATATTTAAAAAAAAATAATGGTTGATAAAATGGTGATTAAATCAGGTCGATAAAACCATTGTTATTGATCCAATGTTCCATTCGTTCATTTAACATTTCCTAAAAATGAAATTAGACTGAAGTTTGAATTTCAAATATAGCACAACAGTAAAAATTCTGGATAGTATAAATTTAAAATTAAAAAAGAAATTCCTACTCTTAAATATGTAATAATTCTAATAAAATTAAACTTTCAGATATTGGTAGGAAATAATACTTTTTTTGTACGTAGCGGATATTCATCGTTAATGTACTGTCAATTATTCTAGTACAGACATGGAAAAGGACAAGCTATGAATTTTCTTAAAAAAATGGCTAAAGGAAGGAAAAAAGAAAAGTTCTTTTACTCACAGATTATTGTTATTAGTCTGTTGAAGTCGATCCTAAAATACCAGCCTTAAGATAATAAATGTAGCTTTGAAAAAAATAACTATCTGCTAGTTTTGTAAGTTTTAGAAAATGAGCTAAACTCATTTTCTGTGAAATTTTAACTGATTAAAAGATTACTTTAAGGTCTTGTAATCGTTGGAAGAGAATAAAATTGTTCTTTAAAGATCTAAATTTAAAAGAAATCCATCTCTTAAATTATTTTTTGAGAAAGGATTAAAGAATAAATGCTTCATACATGAGATGAAACTAAATTTTTCTTTTTTTTATCACACTGCTTCAGTTAAATATTTTAAAATGATCGTTGGAATTTTTTTCACGTTTTATACATTTATTAATTAACATTCCGTTTTTGAAGTTTTTAGATTTTTCCCGTATTTGAATAGTTAATCTGTTTAATATATCCTCAATTCAATCCTGTTTTATTAATCTAATTAATATTTTTGTCAAGAGATAAAAAGGAAGCGTTGGAATTTTCTTACAGTTAAGCCTAATCATACTGGGATTATACAAAATTAAAGGGTTGAATTAAAAATTTAATTTCTGTACAGAAGATGACAATACCAATACAAGATGACAATACCAATCCACTCCCTTCCCAGTGCACATTTTTTAAGAACTAAACGAAGTCAAAATAAATTTATTATGTATTAATTTTTCAAATTTTAAATTATTTTATCGTTTTCTCGATGTATTATATTGACCAAAATGACCAATTTGCAAACAAAATTTATGATCAATTTCATAAAATATTTTTCGGATTTCTAAGATGCAAGAGATTTTAGAACGAAAATAATTTGTTTGATTATAAAAAAAACTGAAGTAGTTTGAATATATTTTATGAATTCTTGAAAAGATGAAATTTTCAAAAACTCCTCAACAATAGTATAAATTTCTTCTCAGTTCTGAAAGTTTTCTTTAAAAATCGGTAACAGTTCTATTGCAAATTTATTTTGTTTATATATTCAACAAGGTGAAAACTAATACAAATGAAAGAACTAAAAGTTCAATAGTTATTTTTTCTATAGGAATTTTTGTTATGAAAAGTCAAAGAATTTTCATCACTGATTAAGTTTGTAACTAATTTGGATTAATAATAACATTCTGAAGTTTAAAATTGGTCTGAATTAACAATAATGTATTGTTATTCAATCAGCATTTTGTAGTTTAATACTGATTTGGATTAATAATAACGAATTGTTATTTGATCAGCATTCTGTAGTTCAAAACTGCTTTGGATTAATAATAATAATGCACTGGTATTGATCAATATTCTATAATAACCCTTTTATCTTAAGAGCTTACCTCTTTGCTTTCTCTTGTAAAATGAATAATAATTCCAATCCGCTCTAGTTCCAATCTAGAAAATTTGTGATTAGATTTTAACTGTCTTGGAATAAATGATAAGAAAAATTAAAAATTTTGAATGAGTTCGTACATGGGTCATCTAGTACAAATATGTGAAGATAGAAATGACAGAGAGGTTGAAATTTTCTTTTTCCAATAACTTCTTTACAATTAAAGATAGGATATAAAATAGAATAGGCTAATTATTTTTTTAATTTGGCAAATGAATCTCGTAATAACAATTAGTCAGAAATTAGAGTCAGAAAAAGTAATGTTTATTTTCTAGTTACGATATTTTTTAATATGTTTTATATTGCCATGTTTAAATAAATAAATAAAAATTTCTACGCTTACTTTCTCTCTTTGATTTGAAATTATTTGAATGTATACGGACTGCAGTTTAATAACTAGAAGAAAATTAACTAATTAAAAATAAAGGAACAAAAATATTTAATGACAACTTTAAGTGAAAATCATCATCTTGAGAAAACTGAAAGATATTTTGAATGCATTTGAATAATATTTGTTTACTTACTAGTCGGCTTATAAACTGGTCCTCTGATGATATCGGTTATAATTAATATTATTTTAATCCTTTGATCACAACTTCATGTCTATGTTTTTGTAAAACTTTCAGCTATTAAAGCTGTGTCATTTTTATTAATTCAGCTTGATACAATTCGGTTTATGGCCTTTAAACAAATTTGCAGATTAATCAACCTTAGAAAGATATCTAATCAAAGGAAATCTGTTCTATCCAATTGTCTGAATACAAATTAACATGACGACTATAAGTAGACTTCAAACCTATGACAATGATATACAACTATAAATTATTATATTTGCTGCAGCTATTCTATCTACTTTTAGAAATTCAGAAATCTAAATGAATTCTACAGAATATTTAAAGTTTACCAAACAGAAAATTTCTGATACAACTGAAAGTTGAACTTCCTATTTTTTTATTGACTATATCTTACCATTAAAACTGTTACGAAAAGTATTTATCTTTTCGGAAATCCACTGAATTTTTCAGTATTTACAGAAACCTCTCTAAATTCTAAAATCTTTTTAAAGCATTCGTTTCTGATTTGTTCTTACAGCAGAAAAAGTAAGTATGATACTTTCGTATAAACTTTATGGTACTAAAGAATCTATATAATACAAATAATGTCTGAAAAACAGATGATAAAACAAATATTTTTCCTGTAGCATTTATCTTTTTGAAATCCAAAACAAGAGATAAAAAATAACTGAAAGCAAAAAGGTAAAATCTTCGAATCTTTACTATAGATACAAGATATTATTTTCAATCCTCGACATATTTTCGTTGTATTTAAAAATACTAACATGGTAAAGTGAAGGAAAAAAATTAGTTTTTTATGGGTGGCATAAGAAAATGAAAAAGAAGTGCTTAAAATTTTAATTAATTTTGTACAAGTTTCCAGTATGACCTTTCGAAATTGGGATTTGAAGGGACATAGAATAAAAAAACCCCAATATTTTATGTATCATGCAATTAATGTTCGTTAATTATATAATGCGTTACTTTTTTCTGTATATCTTTATTTTAATTTAAAAATCTTACAATTAAAGGATTTAACATTGTGAAAGAATTAAAACTTATTTTATTGTAAAGAAGTTTTGTTTTTAGATTTGTAAGTTAAATATATCCCAAACGCATCTTCATAATGGCTTCATACTCTAAAATAAAATGAACATAATTTTTAAAATTGTATTATTGAAATGATTTTTTTATCTTTTACTTATAAGTAGTACAGAGAAAGTATAGTAATCGTCTAAAAATTAGAACTTAAGATTTTGATGATTCGTTAAGTTTTAGACCTGATTTACAAAAATAATATTTTATGAAAATGTCCGTCCTTCTCTGAGAAAAATGACGTCTATCTCAGAAACGATTTGGTATACGGTCTTTACATCAAATTTGCAGATATCTGAAAAATTTTATATAAAATATGTTCCGTCTATTTGAACATGATACCCCAAAACGAAGAGAGCTATATAGAAAAGATTATTCACACATATTTAAAATCTATATAGTTGACACTTGCCAAATTTTGAGCTAGATCTGTTGCTATTTGGTGATAGGTAGGATCGAACCTGAGACCTGACGGATGGTAGCCAGATGACATGACCACAAGACTAAAAGTGGTCTCTCAGTCTTGAGCCTGTTATCTGGTTTATAAAGCTTCCACTACAATACTCCTCCTTCAGTGAGAGGTGAGACGAACGATATTTTTGTTTCTGTTTTAGTAGTGATCTTATTGGCTGTTGAATTTTTAATGCGTCTTCCCCATTTTTTTTCTTTTTGGCTGATTATTTATCAGCTTTATTTTTACTCTTTATTGGCTGATTATTTATCGCCATTTTTTTATTTTGCTGATTATTTATCAGTATTTTTTTTTCCTGATTATTTATCAGTCTTTTTTTTCACTTGCTGATTATTTATCAACTTGATTTATTTTTATTTGGCCGATTATTTATCGCTATTTTTTTAAAAAAATTCTTTTCGAGTAGAGGGCGCCACAACAACTGAATGAAGGTTGCGTTTTTTGTTTATTTTCAACGTCCTAGATCACCAATGTTGCTCTTTGGTGATAGTAGGATCGAACCTGAGACCTGAAGGATGGTAGCCAGATGACATGACCACAAGACTAAAAGTGATCACTCAGTTTTGAGCATGTTATCTGGTTTATAAAGCTTCCACTACAGATCCAACAACGAATCGACTGTCTGTCTGCCTGTAATTTTAGAAATAAATAAATGTTTTAATTAAAAAACGCAAAGACATATTTTTGACATTTAGTATAAGAATGTTTGACTACATTCTACGACTAAGTGCAGTTTTGAATCAAATATAGCTTCATTTCAAATTTTAATCTATTATTAAGGACATACCGAGGAATAATCACTAAATAACTTTCCAAGAATCTCCCTAAATATTCCGCAAAAATGTTAAATTCACGCCGAAAGTTAATATTTCCTAACTATTGTAATTCAGCCCTGGGTTCGAAAGAATTATTTAATTGAAGATCTTTTCAACATTTCCACTTTTCTCTGGCATCAAAGTGCGTTCTAGAAAATGTTATTATTCTGAAGTGCATTGGACAATTCTGCTAACAAAACAAGCTATTAAGATAGAATTTTACAATAATTATTAAATGATTAATGACACTTTTTCTGTGCATGAGACAACTGAAAGAAATTAGCAAGTATAGTTTATTTTGTACCGAAAAAGTTTTACAAACATAGAGATGTTCTATCATTATCCTGCCGACTCGCTTTCACTGAAAGTTCTATGAAACTTATACAAACAATTTAAATTTCAAACACTATGAGTATTGATTGAGATTTATTAATTAAATGAACGGAGTCATGCAAGAACGGAGAATGGAGTTTGGAAATATGCGTTGAACGCGCTTATTTCTTAGAAGATATTTTTATTTAAATATTTAATTGGTAGTAAATAGTTCTGGAGAGCGCATGAATTAATCTTTTTTATATAAGAGATATCAAGCCAAATTGACAAGCGGAACGAGATTAACAGTGATCTAGTTTATGCTTATGTCATTCAAACTTCACCACTTCTTAGATACTGCTTGCGTTTTATGTTGGTAAACACGTTAAAAATTGCATTGAAGCCACTGACGAGTAGGTTTGGCCTCGACGGATTCAGCATGTACCAGAAGCTGGTCTTACAAAATGGTTCTTCAGTGGAATCGAGTCTCGAACCTGAAACCCTTTGATCCCGAAACCAAGATCGTACAACCAGTCAGCCACGTCCCTAAGGAATTAAAGAAAGAGAGAAAAGAGGTTTGATAATTTGGTTTTGGTAATGTGAATAGGCAAATAGAGAAATATGAAAGTCTGGTATTTCCCCTGCATTTTCTCCCAACTTGTGATAGACTAGTCATCCTATATCGAAAGTCTAGGGTGACATCATGGTAGAGTGATATAGAGGATTCTCATCTGAAAGTAGCTTGAAGAAAAATGAGCACAAATTAAATTTCTATATTTTATTGCAGGAATATAAATATTATTTTATGCATAAAAATTAATTGAAATAAATTCTAATAAAAAGCTTATTCTATTCAAAACCATTGGTTGCGAAATAGAGTGGTATATAGCATGACTTTTTAAAAAAACCTTTAATACATATTCAGAATAATATTTCAAAAGGAATTCAAAACTTCAAATCTATTATTGCAGAATAAAAAATTCTGAATTACTTAATCTTTAATTTAAAATTGGAAAGGAGATGAGCTAGCACACTTATTCAAAAATTCTCCAAGGAATTTTCGATGATTAGAATCTTATTTACAACTGCCTTTCTATTCCATATCTCTAAATAATTCATCTAAATACAAAAATTCTAAATGGTTTTTTATATGTCTCAAATTGAAATCCTGGCAAAAGCATTTGACAAGAGGGAATTTAAAAGAAAATACCAATATGCATCTGTATAAGAAGAAGCGAAGAAAAAACAAGAAAAAGAGGGAAGGAATGAATAGTTGAGGATTTGGATTCAGACAAGCAAGTTGTAAGTATTCAGCTTATTTATTTGAAAATAAATAAAGTGACTATTCGGAAATTCCCAAAGATTCATTTGCAATTTCAAGGTAAACCGGAACAACTCAATGAGTTGGAATTCTTGGTACAGAACTGTATACTAGGAGTCATATTTAGGTTGGTAAATGAAAACATCTTATCTTATTTTTACAGATATATGTTATTTACATTATTTAGCAGATATTAAAGTATGATAGTTATTTATCGGGTCATTATTAAATAAATGTCATCACGGTTTGTAAATTATTCAATTTTATTAGGTTGGTGCGTATGAAATGTCGGATTCTTAAGTGATTGTATAAAACTGCATATCTTTCTTCAAAAGCTGTTTATTCAATCAAAGTATGCTCCATTCGCTTCAATACACTTCTCCCAACGAGATTTTAAAGCGTAGATGCCTGTCTTAAAAAAATTTTGGTCTTTAGAATTAATAAACTCTGATATCGAGTTTTTTAGACTGTCTTCATTTTCATAGTGTTTGCCCCTTAAAAACAGCTCTAAATGCTTGAAAAAATGAAAATCGGTCGGCGAGAGATCCGGTGAATAGGGTGGATGCTGCAAAACTTCATATTCCAGTTCGTTCCAGCTTATTTCGCTCTGTCAGTGCGTGCGGTACCCACTTGTCCATCTTCTTAACCTTGCCAATCTCAGAAAGGTGTCTCAATATCGTTGTATGGTCAACTTTCATCCTGATAGCAAGTTCCCTCGTGGATACGGCTGGATCCGCTTCCACTAGAGCCTTCAGGTCATCATTCTTCACAGACGTTTTGGGTCTTCCGCGCGGCTCATTTTGCAGTGAAAAATCGCCAGTCCGAAATTTTTCGAACCAACGCTGCACTTTCCGATCGTTAACCGTATTCTCCCCAAACGCTTGGTTTATGTTGCGTGCAGCTTTTGCAGCACTATTACCAAGTTTGTACTCATATAAGAAAATGACGCGAATGTCGGCAGAATTCATATCGGCAATAAACTCAAAAGAAATAACAAAAGGGAAGACCTTCGAGAAAACCTATTTTGCTGAAATGAGTCTCTGGCAATGGACAATACGACTATGAATGAGGTTATGCCAAAGACAAAAGTATAACGAAAACAGGGAGACAAACGTCCGCATGTAAAGAGAATCCGACATTTCATACGCACCAACCTAATAGATTATTTTTGTAAGGAAATTTGGATATTGAAAACATTTATATTTATTAAGAAGTTATTCATTATTTAATCTTCGTTAAACGAGACATTCCTATTTTAGAAAAGCAGCATTTTAGAGATATAATATTTCTTTCACTAATTTTTTTTATTTTTATGGTCTATTGTTAACAGTTTCTATACACGATAAAAATGAATCTGCGTTTGTGTGTGTGTTAGCGTTCTACAGGCCACTGTGATTTATAAAAAAATTGAGATTTTGGGGTTTATCAGTGATAACGTCAGAAATTATTTCAAAGCATGGTTAAAAAATTCGAAAGTTATTTCTTATTAATTCCAGTTTAGTAGTTGTAAAATTCTTTAGTCTGAGTTTAATTAATTTTTAAAAGCATTTTCAAGTATATTTCACAACGATAATTTTAATTTTATTGTTATGAAACATTTATATTCATGCAATAATTGAAGTATTTTCAGCAAAATAGATGTAACTTCAACCTAGGGAAATTTGGAGTTACATATACTAACATGTGGTAAAATAAAAATTAGTTCATTTGATGACAGAAAGACGTAGCTCCAATCATTAGTTTTCACATTATTCAAGCAATGGAGCTGTTTGTTGAAATAAAGAGGTACCTCCTGGAGCTACTACCGGTTTAAAGCAAACTTGAATAATTGGAGCTAATTCCTTTTTGTAGAAAACTCTTCACTTTTATTGTTGAGAATGAAACATAATTAGCTTTAATTGTTTCATAAAAATTAAATCAGAGGATTTTTTACCAGTGCTGAAAACTAAAGAGGGAATCTGTTTGATGCCATGCAATTAAAAAGACGAACGACACTTGAAATCGACGCCTTGGCATAGGGGTAAAGCATCTTTACCATGATTTGGGTGTCAAGGGTTCGGCCAGGGTGTTCTTTTGTGTTCTATGTGTGAATGTCTTCTCCCATTTTAAAAAGGGGCTGTGGAAGCGAATGTAACGCATTAAGTAGCTAAATCGAATTCTTGGCCCTCTTTGGCACTACTGAAAAAACAAGAGACGCTAATTCGGCTTAAATCGCTGACAAATAGCAGTCTAAGGGCTTGTAAAGTGCCATAAGTTCCAACAACAGAAAATGAAGCTACATTAAAACTAAATAGAAAGGATACATGAATGGACATAATTGCTCTATGGTGTCATGGGACTAGTCTCCATTACAAAAGTGAATTTTGAAAGTTAACCCCCCCCCCCATATTCCCATAAGTTTCAAGTAGTTTTGGAACTCCAACAAATATTAATATATTTATAGAAATTATCCTTTTAACGCCGCATTAACTTGAAGCTGTGAATCAATTTACCATAAAAATTTCACAGTATTGTTCAAATAAATGTTTGGGAATTTATTCATATGACATAAATTAAGATTGGAAATTAATTATACCAAAATATTATAAAACACTCAAATAAAAGTTAGCTTTAAAAATGAACTATTTCTTACATATGTTAGTGGCCGTTTACTATCAGCTCACTTATCGAAGTTATTGGCAACATTTAATTTCAATTATTATATTTAGATATAACTTCATGGGAATGAGTTCTTTGCATTGTTAAACTTTAAACCCATGATTTTTAAAAAAAAATTATATTATATAATTCTGTTTAATGTGCAAATGAGTCTTTCTAATAGAGGTTAGTTCGCAGCATTATTAAGAATGTAAATTCCTGCTCATTTAGGTGTTGCAATTTCATCTTTCTTTATTAGCCCTATAAAATGCACAGATATTAATTCTTGGTCTCTAGTTGTGAAAAATGGAAAAATATCATACGATTAAACACCTGAATCAATGAAAACGAGTTGAATTTCAGGGCAAGAGTGTTAAAAGTTATCTAGAAATAATTAAAACAAAATTGGCCAATTTCTCGAAAAATTGCCATGGTACCCTTCTCCCCAAAATTATGTAATTTAGTTATTAAAATTATTATTAAGTTTAAAAATATCACTCAACGGTGCAGCCTCTAAGGCATATACGTATCAAATTTGACTGACCCACTCTAATGACTAGAGTGGCAATATGCACACACACACGCGTTCGCGCGTGTGTCAAATACTCACGACGCACATATACGCACTCATAAGTGAAAGCGTATTTTGTTTTAATAATCACATAGATTAAATAACTGTTAATGCATATCCATTTACTTTTTGAATTTATTTTTGAATGATTAGCCATCTATGTTGTTCAAAAGACTTCCTGAATAATTTATCACTGATTGATTTCAGGAAAAGAAGCAGGTGATTTTCCAAGAAATGTTGATTGACATTTGGGGATTTTAAAAAGATTGCATAATTGAGGTAGAACGAGGCACACTCGGAATAGAGACATAATTATATCCAAAATAAGTTCTGACAGAAAAATAATTGCCTTTTATTTAAAAATCAGAATGGAGCTTATTGGGAAAGATGCGAGAAAGTGGGACGTGAAGTAAGATGAAGAAAGAAATGGGTACAGTCTAGATTTTTATGGCCAAAGGCAAGCAAGAGATCGTCTGACTAGTGAAACTGTGTCTCTGTTACATGAAGAAATCGGAAAAATCTAAAAAAAATGCTTAAGAGCTCCGTCATATTCCAAAAAGAAAGAATCTGGATACGATCTCCAATGAAAGAAGGGTGGTTGTTGGAAAAATAACCAAATAAACGATTCTGAGTAAATTTGGATAGCATTGGTGAAAACAGTTTTTCGGTGATTATTTTTAAATAATCGCCAATAAATAAGAGCCAAAGTATGCAGTTCAAACATAAATGTGGCATTGGGGGATTTCTTTGTTTAGTGTTTTTATTTAATACTATATAAAAATAGGAATAATTTTTCTGTAGATTGTGTTTTGTAGATCGTCAAAATGAAATGATGTGAATGCTATTATTGTGGAATCAAGACTGTTTCCAATTTTAGGGTTATTCCAGCTGGTGAAGGGAAATTTGTCTTAAATTGTATTTGAAGTAAATAAGAGAGATGTGAGGAATATTGGGTACATTTTGATGTTAGTCGTAACTAAATAAAATGGTTTAATGAATTTAAAATCTCTTTTTTTATAATGTTTACTTTAAAATACTCCTTTCTTGGATCGAAAATAATTGTTTAATAATTATATTTGGAAATATTTGATGCTAAATAATTCAAAATCACAGCAGAAATGAGTTCATGGTATTTCATTAAACAAAAAAATATAGATGGTATTTAGAATAAAGGTAGAAAATATACAGGTCCGAATATTCATAATCAATAATTTAACACAATATTAATTTATATATTTAATATGATGGTTTGAATGTTAAAAGCGTAATTGAATTAAAAACGTGTATGTTATATAATTGATTGATCAAACAATAAGTATATTAGAAAAATGTAAGCAAGGAAGTATTCACAATCAATACCTCACAATCTATTATATAAGCATCAAACAAATTCTTTGAAATAATGATAATAACAATAATGTTACTTATCACAGATTATCAAAACTTATTAAAATTTAAGTTTTAATTATTATTACAGATTCAATAAAAATTGATTAAAAAATTCAATGTGGGGGCTCAAGATAAGATAAATATCTTTTTAAAGTCTTTAGTGCATGATTCATTGACAATGACAACAAATATTTTAACTTGAACTAGGTGAAAATTCGAATATATTTTCCTCCAATAGAAAATTTAAAAGATTTTCAGGAAGGACATTAACAGTTTTTAAAAAGAAATTTCAACGTATTGTATTGTAAGCCCTTTCCCAGAATTCTCTTCTTAGATGCGAACTAATAAAGTTTATTAGGTCTCTACATATTTGGAAAACATAATAAAAATAACACGGTGCCTTGAGATCAATTTTTGTTTTATAAATGCATATTACTCTTTAAGAATTCAATATTCCTTTTATGAACGTGAAGAAATGTTATGTTGAAGTAAATTAAATCTTTGAGACAGATTAGTTGCTTTACAAGAAGTTTCCCCTGCTTATCGTGATATACTATGTTATATAAGAATTAAGTACCAAAATAATTTGTGATGAATGCGATATTTTTTCATTAGCCTTTATCTTTTCTATGATGCATTTTCTGCTTCAGAAGTTTCATTATTATTATAAATCATATAAATGATCCACATATTTTTTGATAAAACGCTTCAATCTTTTTTCTTCCAACATTTATCATTACTGTGCATAAATTGTAGCCTTATTCTTGGAGTGCCTGCTCTGCAAATATATTATCGAAAGTAAAATTAAGACCCAGCTGTCTAATTATAGGTTAAAACAACACAATAATATAAATTTTCTCCTTGAGCAGCAACTACCTATCTTCTCATTAAACTTAAAGCTGCTTTATACCCACTGGGGCAACTTAAATATTTAAATTTAATATTTTTGAGGTTTCTTTTAGCTACTTATCGAAAATCCCCCTTTTTTTGCAGACGTAAAATTTTGGAAGTTTAAACTGTTTTTTGTGTATTTAATTACCATGCTTGAGAAGATTTAAAAAATATTTTTTCTACAGGGCGATTTTTTTAAGTATATAAGTGTTAGATAACTTAAGTACCGAAAAACGACATGTGATAAAAAATAATATTTAACCTGAAGGTTTTTAAGTGTTTTTTTCTATACTAGTCTTATAAACCATTATTTTTAAGTATGAAATGTTTCCTGAAATAGCAGTATCATACAAAAATGTATTAAAAAGAATTATAAATATTACATAGGAGTATAATTTTGCTAAATTAAAGCTTCATTTTAAAACTGTACGAAGATTAGTAAGTAAGTCTTCTATTAAGCAGGAAATAGAGAGGGTGTAATTCCAGAAAATAGTAACTATGTGGTAAGTAGTAACTAAAGTGGGTAAGTAGTAACTATGTAACAGAAAGTAATCAGGGATGTTCAGTAATGAAAAAAATCAAATGGCGAAATCTGAAGAATATGTATTATTTAAGATAGTCGAATCTGATTAAGAAGTGAAATCATATTTTTGTGTCAGCAACAAAAAAAGTTTGAGAAAACCTTTGAAAAAAAGTTAGAAAATTGTTACGTTGAAAAATTATCATATGCTCTTATAATAGTGCCATATTACAATGAACTTTAGCAAAACTTTGAAAATTTCTGAAAAAGGTATAAAATATTCATATATCCAGTGTATTGACTACACATAGCCCGCTTGGGCCTACCCTCTTTTTAACTCAATTTTTTTTGTTCTTCGTTTACTATGGACCTCTGTTAATAAAGCAAGGTTTAACAAAAACCATAATTTAACGTAATATAAAAATAGCCTAAAGCAAAGCTAACATAATATAACCTTAAAAAAGGATCTTGCAGTTATCAAAAATAAAAATTTTGAACATAAAATTGTTGAATGCAGACAATGTGACGTAAAATACTGAGAAATTATATATTTAGATTTTAACGGTTATTAATGTGTAAATAACAAATAGCAAAACATTTATCTGTCCATTTGAACATAATGCTTATTTTTAATACCAATAAACATTTATTTGCACTGATTGCTCGAGTCGCTAATGATAGGGTAAACCGCCATTCCATGCTTGGCGCAATCATAATTTGGTAAATAAGGTTTCCATGGTCTTAAAACGAAGTAAAGGTAAAGCAAATACTCAGAATAACCTGAAAAAGAGTATTAATTACTCATTTCAGAGTAATTTGAGTTGCATGATGTTCATAGGTTACTTTTATTTGTTTATATTTATCATCAAATAATAATCATTTTATATTATGAGAACAGTTATTACTTATAATTAAATGCCTTTCCCCGGCGCTAAAGTATGATTTATGTTTACCTGTAGTAGTTCAGTGAGGAATAAATAAACCAAGTTCCATAAAAATAAACACGTTTATGACAAATTTTTTCGTTAGACTGCCCATATCTTTACTATCCAGCGTGGTCTTATTTATTTCTATTAAACTTCAAGTGGATAGATGAGGAATATGAATAGATAGTTTCATAAAAATCACTCCAATGTTTAGAAAGGAATAACAAACACATGAATTAAGTTTGTTGCTGTCGGTTATAGCACTTTTCAATCCCTCTGACCGTTATCTGTCAACGAGCTTGAGACGTGCTAAAAACTCTTAAAGCCGAAATGAGCTTCTCGATTTTTCAGCAGCGCCAACTATAACCAAGAAAGAGTATGACTTAGCTACTTCATGCTTCACATTCATTAGCACAACCTCTTCTTACAAGAGGGCATTTTTACACAGTCACAGAAGAAAAACAACCATGCCCGTAACGGGACTCGAACCCAGGACACCCAGATCGCAGGGAAGACACACTACCCTTATGCCAGGAAGCCGTCTGAATTAAGTTTTATATTCATAAATTATAAAATAGTTAAAAATCGTAAAAAAAGCCCAATTTTTTGATAAAAATCTCTGATTTTTTTAATCTTAAATTTGATAGGGCGATGATCCTTCCAATGATTTTAAATTATCCCCCTATATATGGATTTCTGAAATGATGAGCTAAAAATTCTATACTTGGAGTAAAACCTGTAGGAATGGTCTCCAGAAAATTTCTCTAATCAAGTATTATCTTGTATTGAAGGGCAGTGACGTGCAAAAGTTACAGAATATTAACATTTGGCTTGAATTAAATCTGTCGCATGAAATTTTTGGTGATTAGTCCTTGGCATGTGATTAATTGTTTTGAAAATCAAAATTGTGTTTTAGACATTTTTCTCAACCGATTGAAATAAAGTTTTGACGCAGAACTACACTTGGAATTATAGAATTACATACGACATTTGGTTTATTTAAATTATTGAGTTTACAAGTTACTAAAAATACTGACTTACAGATGTTCAACCTTATGTTGGATTTATCTTAACATTTGTTACACGTCTATTATAACGATGTTAGTTCTGTTTTTCGAATTTTATTGATCTTGTTCTCTTCGTTTTGCAGTTATTGTATATTCGTAAAACCGGACAGACAGATTTAAATTGAAGGGAATTTGCTCAAAATTTGATAGATATATGCAAACTTGATGCAAAAACCATACACAAAATTTGATTTTCCTAGCTCAAGGGTTTTTGAGTTATCTTTATCATAGAGTGGCTGACCGACCGAAGAGCATTTTCGAAAAACGTGTTTTTCCGAGTTCAGAGAATATGGACATTCAACAAAATCTCTAATTCGAATTATTTGGTAATTTCAATACTTTCTCTATATTTTTTTATACGAAAAAGTGAAAATTTAACAGCCAGTAAAAAAAGGAAAGGAAAAAAAAATGTAACTTAAAGGCTTAGTTAAACTTTTCCCTATGCTATTACATCTTTAAAATTAAGCTTTTAGAAACTTAATTTAAACTCTTACTCCAGACTCCTAAAGACAAATTCCTGCCTCAAAAACATTGTTACACAGATCGATATACTTTCATTAAAGATAAAAACGGAGTATTTCCTTTGATAGAATGAAGGATTTTACTTAACAGGATTATTTATAAATAGGTTTACTTAAATAAGTACTAAATTTCATTTAATCTGAAACTATGAGAGGAATTCCTTTATTAGAAATTTTATGGAATTCACTCTGATTAACTTTGCATCTGTAGCATCCAAATGTGAATTTTATTTAACATATACTTTATTCAAATACTTTCAAGTAGATTAGATTCTTAGAGAAATTTAATATCCTAACAATAAATATGTATTAATTTTATGATTAACGATACAATATTTTAACGATCTCTAATATTTGAATGGAAAACTATATATTCTCGAAAAGAGAATCTATAGTTTAGAGAATTCTATATTATGAGATAAGATCATTTTTGGCACAATGGATTATTCATTATTTTTTTAATTCAGTAACGGAATCAAACTTAATCATTCATTAATATTAGTAGTAGTTTCCAGCTCTTTGAAACCAAACAGTCCTTTAGATATTTAACATATAAACGATTTAATTATTTGCGTTTCAACATATTTGCATCGGGAAATAAAAATTTTGGCAAAAAATAAACGTTGTCATGGAAGAATTTCATTTTATAAGTTTGAGATATGTGCCATCGAAATATTTTAAATATTCTATTTTATGTGAAAAGTTCTGTCAATATCGCCAGACGCGAAATTGATAAGAAGTATATGTATGCTTTCATAAGATTTTAAATTGTATACATATTTTGACAAAAATCTGTCAACAGATAAATAAATGAAAGTTATTGATGTTTTTCCTTTTCAAGTAATTCTTCATTATGAAATAAGTTCGTTAATTATTTCTTTGTGCAATTTGATAAATAATATTTTATTTAAAATGTAGTATTATTTGGTATACGCATTTTTCCTGAATTTTTCAAAGAAGAAATTTTACAATGAATGCTACATATATTCAGTTCATTATTTCGATAATAATAATAATCAGTTAATATTCATTCTTTCCTTTATTTACATGAATATTTATATAAAAATGGAAATATTATTAAAAAGTTAAACGTCTGTCTTTTTGGTAGGCACAAAAAACCCATCTGTGTAAAATGATTTTCTGCAAAATAGACCATATGAATGAGTGATGCAAATATATTTAAATTACTCAGAATGTCAGTTAATTAAGGTTAATTGAGAATTTAGCGCTTTATAGCGATAACATGTAAGAATATCATAATAGAAAAATACTTTTCGCATCACTTCCAAATTCAAATTTCATCTTTTTGATGACACTCATTATTTTGCCATTTCGCCGTTTTCTAATTTTAGTTAACTTTAGAATCTTAGGTTTACTTTCCTATAAAATGCTTTATTATTAGTCGCATTTAACAACCAGCTGGTTCTTCTCAGATATTGCTTACATTCAATCTCAATTATATTGCCAGGATACAATTTTATGTCCATCATTCTCTTAAACTGCCACACATTAAAGTTATGTTATTTTATGATTCTCTTACATATGGTCTAGTTTTTGCACAAGGAATTTCTTTAATGGAGATCATTACGAGGACAGTGAAACTTCTTTGTTCATCTAGCTCCCAAATTTAGCAGTATTGTAACTTCATTGAAGATGGAAAAAGGATTATGTCCAAAGAAAAAAAAGTCACGTTAAAAAAAAAGGGTTCTGTTCATTGAATAAGCAAAGTCTTAAATTCAGAAAAGGGTTCTGTTTAATAGCTATGTAAAGTATATAGTTATTAAAGAGCTCTTCTTCAGTTTTCAAGAATAAAAAAAACAGACGATCAAATATTTTATCAATAATTTGATTTGATAAAAACTATTAAGTTATCCTTCACACACACACACACACACACACACACACACACACACACACACACACACACACCATTATCGTATGTGAAGATTGAAATGAAACTGAAATCGTTATCGCTGCTATTACTGATATTGCATTCTAGTTTTTTCTATTGTTGGGGAACAAGACAAGAAATTATCGATTATATTTCAGAATTGAGAGGTTTCAGTGTAAGACAAGCGAATTGCTAAAATTTATTCTACATGGAAATTTAAGTTTATTCTTTATGTACTGATCTTCAACAATAGAAAAAAAGCTTTAGTATAAATTATAATGCATGTCTTTACCATCATACCAATAATTAAATACTTAAAACGATTAAAAAGCCTGTTTCTACCTATTTAATTAAAAAATATTTTGGTACTCTTAATACTTTCATAGTGGTGTTTTAAGGTATTTTGTTAGTAATTATATTATTGCTTAAGTAAAGGGGTAGAATATATTTTGAACTGGACCTACTAAATCACCCTACCTTGTCGTTAATGTTATAAAATCGCGGTGAAAGTAATTTTCAACTACAATACTTGAATGAAGCTATTATTGTTTTGCCTCATCTGTAAAGTATAAAAACGGTAAAGGAAAACTTTACTGTCATAAGTGCCTTCACATAAATAAATAAAATAAAATAAGGATAAAAAGGGCATTAAACAATTAAAAAAATAGGTACCTGTAAAATTTCATCAAAATAGAAAAGTGCGGTGTATTCAAGTGATGTTACATTTTCTAACGATACTATCATGATTTTACATTTGACAGAGCTAAAAAATGAGTAACCTTTCTTTAAACTCAGCATTTTGACTTGAATACATCCGACGGAAGTCTTCATATCAAATCCCAAGTTTTTGACTCAAGTGTTAACGTAATAATATCTGAAAATTTTCTTTTCACTTTTTTATTCTGCCTAACTTAAATGGAAAGTAGGTGTTACCATTTTAGATTCACCCTCACACTGAAGAAACTGCAGTTTTAAATGTAAGTTTTTCGCTGATTGCTAATATTTTATGGACACGAATTACATTTTATAAAATACTTAAAATCAGTTTTTGTCGATCGATGAAATAATATTTAATTCGTAATTTAAATTCTAATTATTAAATTTTCAGTATAGTTGGAAATTACACAAAAAATTAAAATATTGAATAAATACTGTTTTACTGAGACATAAAAGGTTTTTTAAAATTAGAAAGAAATTGATTCATTATTTGATGCGCTATTCCTTAATATTCCATGCTAAAACATGAAAAGAATAAGAAGAAAACATCAAATTTTTATCCATCCCTGCAGACGTTGAAATGCCGAGAGAGATTTAATCTATATTGCATCGCTATGAAACCAGAAATCGGTTCTTTATAACCTCAAATATTCTTAATTACTGAATGCATTCCTTGAAATAAAGGGAAAACATTCCTTTGTTAATCGATGAACAAAGATATTATTAAAGCGAAATAATATACCGAATCCGTTTAACACTGATTAAAACACTTTCACAAGCAAAATTCTACGATATTACTAAATTGACTAATCTTCTAAAGACAATAACGCTAAAATAAGTTAATTTGATGAATAACTAAAGAGTACATTGTATAGCTGAAAGAATTTTCCTCCGAAGAATCAGTTATTCAATACACTGAATCTGGCGTAAATTTTCGGTCTTTGTGATTAACTCGCTGTTTGGAGATTTAATTAAGATGATGTCAACGATGAAACATAGAAAGAACGCTTAAGTGGTTTGGGGATTACATAGTTCATGTTCAGTCATTTCATCTTGGGCATGTAACTTTTCCATGCTTAAAAGAAACTGCTAATTCCTTGTTATAATAAATATACAATAGTTTGTTATAATAGGTATATTTTGTAATATGCATACTTTGTTATAGTAGGTGTATTTTGGTATAATATGCAAATTTTGTTACAATAGATAAATTTTATCATTATAGGTATGCTTTGTTATAATAGGTATACTTTGCTTAAATAGATATACTTTGATATAATAGGTATAATTTGCTTAAAAAGATATACTTTGATATAATAGGTATACTTTGCTTAAATAGATATACTCTGATATAATAGGTATACTTTGTTATAATAGTTATATTTTGTTATTATATTTGTGGGTGTGATGGGTTTTAATTCATCAGTCCACTGGTTTAGATTACTATTGGTTTATTGAATGGTTAAATAAAGGATGATTTTTACAATGAAGTTTTGCTGATGAAGAATTGATTGCAATGGCATGGAGATGAACAGTAGATATTTAATTGCTCTTTTCCACCTTCGCGTGGCACCTTGAGCATTTGCCGATGAATTCTTCTACACAAGAATTCTAGTTTCGGCCCTTTGAAGAGGATCGTCTCAACGGTTTCCGGTCGTGACCCTTTCTCGGTCTACGGTAGCGGAACGGTCCGAAATCTTTGGTGTCGGGAACTCTCTCTGCCCTTTCCCCTCTGACTGCTGGTTAACACCGGAAGAAGTGCTGAGCGCCCTCTCGTGGAATTAATTTACCACATATTTATACTTTGTTATAATAAATTTACTTTGTAATAACTGATATATATGTTATATTGCTTTAGTAGATATGCTTTGTTATAATAGATATATTTTGTCATATTATCCATACTTTGTTATAATAGGTATACTTTTTTGTAATAGATATATTTTGTTAAATAGGTATACCTTGTTATAATATATATATTTTGTTATGATATGGTTTGTTATAGAAGATATATTTTGTTATAACATATATACTTTGTTATAGTAGATATATTTTGTAATAACATATAAACTTTGTTATAGTAGATATATTTTGTTATAACATATATACTTTGTTATTATCGATATATTTTATTATAACATAAATTATACATGTTTGAGTGAGTTATATCAGAATATACTTGCTTTAAACATGCGATTGAAAGGTTTACTAGATATCTACTTTATTAAAAAAACTTAGAATAAGATATTTTTTGTTTGAATATATGTAAGGAACTTTGAGTGATATAAATCCTTGATAATATTTAATTTGTTTAGTATTTTGAAAAAAAAAACAACTAAAGGATTTCTTCCTTTTGAAAATATCAAGGAGAAAGATTAGTTTAATTAAAGATTAGTTTTAACTATAAAAGAGATTAAGAAAAAATAATACAGAAAAAAGAAATTTTCAACTTCTATTTTATGAATACAATATTTTTCATTTTAGAAGATCAATGCATCAGGCTAACTAAACGTTATTATCATGCCTGCAAAGTTGAAAATATAATGTTGATAAGCACAGGTAAATGAGATGAACAACTACGTTATTCCTATGACCTTAATATTACTAAATTGGAATCTTAAGAATTTCCTCAAATTTTTATGTTTTTGGTGATCAGCGATGGCCCAATTGTGAGGTCTCAACTTCAGAATGGGGGGGAGGGATATCAGGTTCGACCCATGATTCCTCCAAACCGTTAAAGATTGCGAAACTCCTGCTGGCGAATTGTGGATGATTGGAAGTGAGAGAGTTCCAGCTGTCTCTGTAATAAAATTACGAAACCCATCTCTTAATAGCCATAATGTTGCATTCAAACTGCTACATAATGTAATTGAACTGAATTAATTCATTATTGAAAAGGTGAAGCAAAATGAATAAGTTACAGTTAAAAGCGAAATTAACTTTTTGAATATTTATGATACAAAATGAAATGTATAAATAAAGTAACATCAAAAACATATTTATTTTATTTATACTACTTCATACGTAATTTTGTCTCCTAACAAGCCTGCACTTCACCTTTTATTAAAAACATAATCTGGTAAACATAAGCCCAGATGAAAATCCAAGTTAATGATAATCTTGTTTTAATTATAAAGTACCTTTTGGAGTTTGCAGTTAAACTCCAAATTTTAATTGTAATGCAGGAAGCCAGATAATTGCCCAAGTCCCAGAATGCTTGTTTAAACGAAATTAGGAGTTTCATTTACATGCGATAGTTAGGAAGAAAAAAGTTACAAAATTAGGTTAAACGCTAAAGGCTATTTAAAATTGTAAAAGTTTTAAACTGTTATTTGAAACTTTTATAAAGGAAAACTTCCAAATAGATAAAAATTCTAGAGAATTTCTTTAACAAAAAGAGACAAACGTGAAGCCATAATCGACAAAGACGATTTCTGGCTATTTTAAATTTTGATATTTTTTTCTGTAGAGCTCATTTCAGGGCAAAGAATGTCTCTTAGGCTTTCTGAAATTCCTTGTAAATTCATTCTTTTTTTGCATTGCAAATTAGTTCTAACAGCTAAAAGTTCTTCTTGAGTTACAAATGTAAAATTTAGTTAGAAATAAAAGATTTTTGACCAAACAATACCTTTTTTCAAATTTTTTTCAATACCCTTCAAATGTTATTTAGGCAAATAAAAAATCATAATAGGATTTGTTACTTCACAGGGATTTTTGGAGTGTTGTTTTGACAAGTTTAGAAAAATATAAAAAGAAGATTACTTCACAGAAAAAGAACACATAACAAAGTTTTCCACTTAGCAAACGAACATTATTACATCTGACTAAAGATAATGTAATGTTACAGCTGAGAAATTCATTAGATTAACGTTTCTTATATCAAATACTGCACATTTAATGAAATAATGTTTTAGATTTTTTTTGTGTGTGAGAGAGAAACAATGTGTTGAATTTTTATTTAAAATTAAGCTCAAATTTCTTTTTCTGTGAGCATTTAGATAGAAGAGAGAAACAATGATATTATAAAATAATGTATATAAATATGTATTTATCCACGTATATTTAATACATAAATTTGGTGATAACATATCTTAGACACATATTATAGTGAAAAAAAAACAAATAACCGAGCACATTTTTATAAATTTTATGTAACCTAAAGTCATTTACAGTATAGCTGTGTCAATGCAGAAAGAAAAAGTACATGGAAAAAATTTGCGAGGAGCCATATTATGAGAAATATTTGCTATGGAGTAATCTTGGAAGCATTTCCCACAAAAATATCCAGTGGGCTCTCCAATTGTGGTACCTGACAGATGAGGAAAATTGATTTTCCAAAAATTTAAAATTCCAAAAACTGTCTTTTTGAGGTTGCTAATTTATTTGTCTCGCAAGTTTTTCCTGAATTTTAACAATTCTTAATTACTTTATTGTACAATTTTTAACAATGTTTTTAGTTGTTAAATTTTTCAAACCTTTTTCAATTTTCAGAAAAATGATTAATTGCATGGTTTTTTCTTATTGAAAATAAAGGAAACGATACTAGAATACCCTGAAAGTTAGAAGGCAGAAGAATCGAAAAATTATGTTTTTAAAAGGCATGTTGCCATGGGGTCTGAACCAACCAAGATGACTTCTATGCCCAATTAACAGAACAAGTATAAAAGTATTAAACTAGAATAAAAAAAACTGAACTTGTTTTTTCAAACTAAATTTGCTTTAGCAAGAAAAAAAGTTTAAACTAAACTTGTTTCATCAAATAAAGCAGAACTTTATTTGCTAAAACAGTTTGACATTTAAACATATTTTTTTCTTGGGCGTATCATGAATACTAATTTATATATCAGAGTTTTCTTGGAAATAACATTAATAATATTCCCGGAACCTGTTGATCCCCACAGATTGAAAGGATTGTTGATGTGGTAAAAAGCATACTAAAGCTCCTCTTGGAACTTAAGTTACTTCTTCATTTTGACACGTTTTATGCATCATTTCCTCTTTTAATGATTTTTTCCTGATATATAGTTTGGAGTTTTTGAAGTTCTAAGATCTGTTAGAGATCTACAATTTTTGTACCAAGGTGGTAATCAAACTATATCCCTCTAGTTTGTTGCACTTTTGTTTTATAGAATACATTTCAAATCAGACAAATGACCTAAATTATCTAAAATTCGGTACAAATTTATAGTTTTCAATAAGGGCAATATTTAGAATTTCATTTGTATATCACCTTTTACTTTAGGTGTTGTACTTGTATATCACCTTTTATTTTGTTGACACTTTTTATTTTAGGTGTCAATATTTGCAGACAGATGGTCATGGGTCCAAATTTCTTTTAAGATACAGATAAACCTTAAAGATATCAAAATATTGAGTTCGAATTCTTTCGTATTCAAGATATTTGTTCTTTCTACACTAAAGAAATAATAATAATAAATGTAAGTCAGATAGACTCAGTGTTTCTTTCCAATTCTTACAGTTGTAAAGAAATTGTTTGCTTTACAATTTTCAAATATATAATTAAGTCATAAGTTTTAAATCATAATTTCCTTTCAAAGACTTCGTAAATTATACGAATGAAGATTGTATTAACTGCATATCGTAATTCATAGATGACGAGTTGCGAATGCGTACGTGATTCTGGTGCAAAATTATAAATAAAATAATTCTTGTTTCATTGAACATTTTCAAAAATTTCTTTATTCCATGCAATTTTGCAAAACTCTACTGGTAGTCAACATATATTTCAATTCTCAATATTGGGGGATCCTACATCATCGTTAATCATTGATTTTCATTGCCTAACATCCTGCACATTTTCCAAAAGAATCGGAATCTTCTATTCTATGCATGGGAAGTGAAATAAGAGCAATAAATGTTGAAATGATACGTCTTCTGTAATTTAAAAAGAACCTTTTTTTTTAGAAATTCTAAATGAGATAAAATAACACATGCATTCATAAATTCTCTCAATATTTTCTGATTATAGGAGTCTTATTTGTACCCTTTCTTCGATTACGAATCCACAAATGACTCTTCACGATATAAAATGGCTTTTATAAGTCTCAAATTGAAATCCACATAAAATCATTTGTGAAGAAAGGATTTGAAAGAAAAGCTCTTATATGTCAAAATAAAAACAGGAGAAACATATGAACAAGGAAAAAAAGAAGAAAAAGGGAATAGCTTAGGATTTGGAATCAGCAAGACCAACGAGTTCTAAGCCTTTTTTATTTACTTGAAAATAAAAAAAAACAGATTTTTTTTGTAATAAATAAACTATTTGGAAATTCCCATTAGATTGGAAACATGACTTAGGAATAGGAAAGATTCCTCTGTAGTTTAAAGTTAAACGGGATCATTTCTAAGATTTCCAATTCTTGGTTGGGAGTCTTTTTGTGTTAGCAAATGAAAACATCTTATCATACGTTTGCAGATGTAGAATATTCAATAGACGAAAGAAAATGTACAAATGTTTATCTGAGCAAATTAGGCAGCGTGCTGTTTTGAAATGAATGCCAGATTAGTTTTTGTCTCACTTTTTTAATTATTCAATTTTGGAATATGTAAATCAAAATTGAAATTGAGAAAATATTTATGTTTTTAGAAAGTTATTTATTTTTGATCTGTCAAAAATGTCATTTCCCCTAATGACAGGGGAAATAACATTTTTTTTTGAAAAAAAAAATGTCATATCCCATAATTTATTATTTTTTTACAATTTACTGCTGACAATTAAAAAATTTATTTTTTCACTGGAAAAATAAATACCGAATGTAATGGCGTTTGTTGATATGCAATAAAAACAATTTTATATCATTTTTTTTATTTATTAGAGGAAAGTAAGTTGGCCGGATATTTATGAAGTATCAATTTATGTCTTGGTTTTTTGTTATGGAAAGGCTGTTAAATAGGTTGAATTTATATAATAGTTAAGTCAAGAATTTAAGGAATTATGTGTCTTTTCGAATAAACGTGGAAGTGAGTAACTTGCAAATAGGATTCTTATACATTTTTTTATGTAAAAATGTAAAATGCTAACTATTGTAGCAGCTTTTAAAAGTTCTTTGTTAAATCATGGCAAGTACTCGATTGATATACTCATTAGAGTAAGGTGGAAGTTCAGAAAGAGCAAGCCGTAGTAAAGCAATCAGAGCTTGTTTATTTCCTTGAAATTTTTTTACTTGAAATTAAATTGGCTAAACATTTATATCAGTTGCCTGGATTCTATTTGATACTGCAGAAATACATACTCTATATCAAAGAAAAAAATCACCGTTTCTTTTTTCATAATAAATCCTACCAAAATGCAAAATTCATTTTCAAATTAACTGTAGCTATTTAATCTGTCAATTCTATTCATGGAGAATCCAGAGATAAAATTAGAAATGGCAATCGAAAGGAGTAAAATGTCATTCATTAAAAATTTTATAATAAACCCAAAATAAAAAAAATACGATGGATCAGCCTGATGGAGATTTACAATTTGTTAATATCGAATTCCACTTCTTTTATCTGCCCCAGATTGCCACTTCCAACGATAATCTGCCTATACCTTCTATAGTCACGAAACAAGTTTCTGAATTAAACACGTTTTCAAACAAATGTGATAAATGAAAAATATTAAAAACATTCTATGCTCTTTTACACAATACATGATAACGAATCGGTACTGTTTTTCAATTCTTGTTTTTAATTTCTGAATTTTAGTTTTAGTTTATTGTTGCTAAAATTCTACGAAATATTCTTCTAAATTTTATAATTCTACGAATATTGTTATAAATCTATAATATTGTTTTCCAGCAGGGTTAATTCAATCACGGGACAGGTCGTTTCGAATGCCGAATCAGTGATCCCAAAGCTTGGCGATTACCATCTGGTTTTAAAATAAATAATCCTAGAATGTTCCAGTTAATACAGCCAATAGAAATCGAGATATGTCTGATTGTTAGATAACCTTCTGTGCCCAACTCCGGGAACTATAAAATACAACTAGTCTGAAGTAGAAGACAGTCATGTAGAGAATCGTGCTTAGAGTCGTCGAGAGGATAGAGAAGTAATGGTGGAATAGTTGGATCAGTCTAGCCAAACGAATGCTTGGAGTGGAGCTCAAGTGATTGCTGAATTGAGCAGTGTCCGAAGTTCTTGTGTTTATTGTGAAAGCAGCATTGCGTTTTATGAGGTGTAGCGAGTTGTTTCATAGTGATCCAGAAGATGGATGCAGATAAGGCGAAGAAATGTTGAAGAATTGAGGCGTCCAAAGATATTGTGGAGTGTTGCTGCGAAGACCCCCTCCAGCTTTGAATTATGTCTGGTTGCTTAGTGTGTAGTTGTTATTACTACCGAATACAACTTGCAGACCACTGTTCGTTGTTCTGTGCTTCTGAGTTGCCTGTGTTCGTCTTGGCTCTTCATTTGTTGTCTTTGTATTCTTGTTACTAAAAATCTTCGGTCTCTTTCTTCATCCACCCAAAAATAGGAAAGAACTCCCTAGTTCCGTAACAATATGTTATTTGTTAAATAACCCAAAAGTCATTTTCGCAAATCAATGTAATCATAGCTGACTTGTAAATCAATTAGTTTAGATATGTAATTTTATTTATTTCCTGAATAGGTAGATATGCCATGTTGCCTTATGCAAGATACGCTTCTTGAAAATTTCAATGCTTCCTGATTTACAATAGTTCAATGATCTCCCCAATGTAAGGTTGCAGCATCCACTGAGGATCGGTATCGCTCCTTTGGACACTTGCTTTCAGATAAAAAAAGGTCTGGATTGTTGATAAGTAAACACAAATAAGTGTACATTCTGTTTTATTACTTAAATGGATTTTCTTTTTATCGATTTTGTGAAAGAAACGCATGCTTACTCATTTTCAAACATTAAAATATTTTGTAATAATCAGTAGACTTCCAATTCCATATTTGTCAAAATACTTCATGGATACTTTACCACCATTTGATTTTTTTGAAAAAATGAGTAACGATATGCAAATAGGCAAGGGACTTTCGGAGAAACGTTAGTGGATATTTGTAAATTCCAGAACGGTTACACAAATGAGCCAGAATGCTCTGCATTTGTGGTAAGAAGAAACTCTATCGAAAATAAATTCTTGCAGGAAATACAATTCCTCTTTGCTTCAAAAATACTGAATGGAAGTTATCGGGAAAGATGAGTAAAAGAGAAAAGTGGGATAAAAAAAAGAAGAAATGTTCACAATCTCGATTATTATGGACGATACGAACATTAACTAAGAGACCCTCTGATGGAACAGTCTTTCGGTTACATCAAGGAAGTGACAAAGACTTCGAAAAGGCATAGGAACTTCGTCACATATCTGAAAAAGGAGAACTGGGTCCAATCTCCAATGAAATAATTACAGGGAAGAAGGCTGGGGAAAATAATCATACAAACATTATTATCGATTCAGAGTAAAAATAAACATTGTTAATAAAAACACCTTTGGGGGATATTTAAAAAAATAGAAACCAAAGGGTAGAATCAAAGCATAAACTCGGCTATGTACATTATTTTTATATTTTTATTCAACACTATAAATAATGTGAATAAAGTTTCAATAGATTGTAAAATGTCAAACGTTAATATGGAGTAATGTGTTCATCATTATTTTGGTATAGATATACTTTGAAATAGACAATTTATTTAAATTAGTAAAAGAAATGTTGTGTTAAAATGTTTTTGGAAAATTATTCCATCAATAATGGCTGAAATGATGGGAAAACTATGAATTCAGCAGCATTTTAAATAAACTATTTGTGTCTTAAATATTTCTTTTAAGCATTTGCCATGAGACACATTTCACCTGAATGTTTTTGACTCTTTCTTAAAATTTAATCTAACAGATAAAGTTTTGAATACTCATAATTAATTAAAAATTTAATTTTGTTAAACATCGTAAAGTTTATTTAAATTAAAAATATTTATTTATCGTATTAAAATCTTTGAGTCGCGAAAATTTTAATTTCGATTCATCTTTATTTAGTGTTTTAAACAGAGAAGTTCTTTCATGATCGAAAACAAAATATTTTCCTTCTATAGTAAATTAAACATTTTATATTATCCTGAGGTATAGAGTATTTTAATACGGCTGTTCCCATATAATTATAAAATCTACACAACTGCACAACTACATCAGTTAAATAAGTAAATTCTTTAACAGAGAAACATTTGTTAATTCAGAAAATTGGTTTTTCTTGAATACATTCTTGTCAGATAGGCATTTTAAATTTTGCTTTCAAACATTAACTAAAATGCATGTTTTGTTCTAGGCTTTTTAAACCGAGATTCAAATATTGTGCTCAAAATGAAATGAAACATATAGAATCGCCCTTCTAATTTATTATAGAAAAGGGTGATGAAGTTAAAACAAATTCTGAAACTATTTACAATGAAAGATTCAATGAGCTTGATCATGAATGGTCACTACAGGCACTTAAAATTTATTTGTCAAATCATGCTGTATTTCTGTTTCTCAATGAAACGTTTTGTCAGAAGCAAGTAGTTTATTAATTTATTAGCCATCGTTTGCACAAACTAAATATCCCTACGTTTCATAATTTTACCGGATGACAAGTGTACACATTTTTAACGCAGTTACGGCCTAGAAAATGCATGAAAAGAGTCAGTGGGTTTATTGAAACTTAAGTTGTTTTCTTATTTGTCGGTATTTTTATCTAATTTCATTGATTTCCTTACAAATTGTTTTAGGTAAGAATTTTTTGAGTAATTCCATTTAATTATAGAGGAAAAAGGATATCAAATATTTAAAAATCAGCATCTGAAACTTACATTATTAAGGGTAGAAAATCTGGTCTTTTAGCAGAAAAATAAAACGAAAATAGATATTAGCAAAATAAATTATGTTTGAGTACATATGAATAAAGTTTCAAGCTGCTAATATAAAAAAATAAATTTTTTATTTTAATTAATTATTTAAAACTGAAATATTCAAGGCATGATTGATCGAATTACATTATTGATGGCTTTTTCATTTAAGAGAAACTGAATTCATTTGAGTCATAAATGAAATAGTTTCCGTAAAAAAATAGAAAATTTCTTGCTATCTTTTTTATGTGTGTAGCATAATTATTATTGAAAAATATATTTTTTCATATTACCTGCTCATCATATCTAAAATCACTTTCAGTGCATGTAAAGTTTATTATATCATAATTTCAAAAATAAAAATCTTACTCTTTGTAGAAATTTTACTTAAGCTTTGAATGATACAATTTTTAAAAGCCAATGAATATGTTATAAAATGGATGAAGTACATTATTAATAAAATTCGCAGATACAGAATTTTTTTTATCATAATAGATAGATAATTATTTTTTTGAAATAGTTCTAATTTGAGAGTATTTTTAATTATTGTATGAATAAAATGCTTTTATTATTTTCAGAGTTATAAAAATAAGTATTCAATTATGAATAAAAAAATAAATTATTCTTGGGAGCTCATTTTGGTCTAGATTAAGCGAGGGTAGAATATATAAATATAGGGCAAGGAATTCTCAAAATGAATTTTAAGCTCATCCTTCCTTATTCTCTTACACGAATTCACTTAACTTTTAACTAGGACAGAATAACAAAATTTAAGAGCATATTGGGTATGTTTTTAAAAAATTCTACGAGTAAGTTTGTCGACTCGAAAGGGTGGCAAATAAAAACAAGTAGTATAAAGAAAATATTAGTTCAATTTCTACCTAGGTCAACAAAGAACAATTTTTTTTAGTTACTTTCTATTAAATAATTATCAAAAAATTATTGATTTTCGCCAGATTTGAATTCGCATTCTTTATCTTCAAGCGAAAAATACTTAAATCCTTGCATTTTACAGACCGGGCCATTGCCTGTTAACTTCAATTTCTATTACAAAAAAAGCATTAAAAATTAATTAAATTTAATCAATAAATTCATATTAAAAACTGTATTAACATCAAGTGTCATCCACTACAAGTTTTTAAAAAATGTATTTGAACTTGAGTGGATGAATGGAGAGTATTTTATTAGTGACTGAAAATTTGAACAAGATATTTAAATAAATAAATATAGGGAGTGAACTAATATTAGGAATCGAATAAATGCATTACAATAGTTTGCTTAGTGAATCATCTTCCTATCTTCAATAGTAAAGAATAATAAAAAGTATTAATTTGAGGCACCATTATTCCGCCACTCTTTGAGCTGGATGGAATACATGCAAGGTCCACCTCGATTTTCATTTCCCATCCGGTATATCTCACACCAAGCTGGTTCAAATACAAACAAAAATTTTTTAATTATCGTGCTCTCATGAGTAAAGAAATGTTTCACCCATCTACAAGGTTTTGAATGCAAGGCGAAGGAAGAAATGATGATATTTTCTAGAACTCGTGGTATACGAGTCTCGGAGATTTTTGGAATCCTTAAAAGAAATCCACCTAAAGACAATAGTGTTAAAACAACCGATGCTCCTTTTAAAAAATAAATTGTGCTTAATTTCTGATGTAATGAATTAGAAAATAAATTAAATTGATATGTGGGATGTTTTTTTAATAAAATTTTAGCTAATCAATATAAATTAATAATTTTTTATGTGCTTATTTATTTTGTATAAGAATTTTGAAAAAAAAAATAACGCTAATTTCCCAATTGAAGGACAAGAAATTCGATTTTCTTGTTGAGAGCAGATAAGCCCTGAAACACTTGAAGTGTTTCTATTGATCCGATGGGCATTTCAAGAGACTCTCGATGGCTTCGATTTTTTTTTCAATATCATAATGCAAACTCAAAGTAAGAACTCTTTCAATTTTTGTAGAAGTATGTTGAAATAAATGGAATTTCTCAATCGATTCCCCACTCATTTGGATAATTTCATTGGAATTTCAAATTTTGCATACCTGTTTGGTCTTAATTATTGTAACCAGTCTTAATAATTCCTGAGCTTAATTCTTAATAAACAGAAAAAGGTAACACATTTTTTCGGGTCTTTTAGTTACGAATGAAGTTAAGAAAATATTGATTAATATATATTTAAATTATAAACTAAAAAATTTAAGTTAAATGATAGTTAATTTTAAAAATTCTGTTTTTAAATACTTTAAGAAGGGCTAATTCTTAAAATGATAATACTCATTTTATATTTTCAAAAAAATATTTAAGTAATAGAAGCAGGTTGACTTGAAAGAAAGATTAAACATTTAAAACATTCAAACATGAAAAAACATTTAAAGCTATAAATTATTATTATTATTTCAATTTCGCTTTGCAAAGAAAAAATGGCCAGATGGTTTATTTAATTTTTTTTAATGATTTTATTACATTTTTATAAGAATAATATTAAACTAGAGAATTATATCCTTTTCACTGCACTCACTAATTGAAAAGAATCAAGTTGCGATTCTTAAAAAAGTGTAATGTGTAAAAATGCAACAATAATAATGTGATATGTACTTTATATCACACTATTGTTGAATATTTTATAACAATTAACATTGAATAAAATAAACTACTAGAGTTCTAGCCTGGAGGTAGCAAGTCCTCCCCGGTTCTCGTCCTGGTAACTCATTATCTTATTTTCTATCTGTGAAGTGTGTGAAACAGCCCCATACCCCCCCGCCCTATAAAAAGGAGCTGTATAAGCGAGTGTGATCTTCAGAAGTTAAACTAAACTATGATGAGTTCTTTCTTATGGCAATTGCTAATCGTACAAGTCCGCTGTTATCAAGACAGTCGATTTAAGACTATAGGGTGAGTCTCTTGTTTTTAGTTGCCCCAAATAGGGACAAGTGTACCATTTTGTCACTAATACATCACTCATTCGCTTGTACAACCTTTTTTTCAGGGGGGCACAATCACACAGATAGAACAGAGGAAGAACAACCATGCGTTAACCGAAGCTGGTACTCAGGATGCCCAGACCACTTCTAAAACGTGCAATTCCTATGCCAAGGCGCGGCGAATTGTGAGGCAATTTATGGCACTTTACAAGCCCGCCGACTGTTATCTGTCAGCGATTTACTCCGAGTGAGCATCTCTTGTTTTCTCAGTAGCGCCAAGAGAATGACTTAGTTACTTCATGCAACACCTTCACTTGCGTAACCACTTTTCATAAGGGGGAGGGAACGCATTCACCCACTTCACAGAGAGAACACAGAAGAACAACCATGCCCGAACCGAGGAAATCCAAATCGTGGGGAAGATGCGCAAGCCCCAGGCCAGGAAACCGGCAGATGTCAGACTTTTTCCTTATGTACTCAGAAGCCTTAACCCTCAGAAGCTGATGCCCAAACTCGGCTAAATCACTGACTTTGCCAACGGGCTAGTTTATAACAAGTGCCATAAGTAACAACAACGGTAACAATAAAATGTATTCCATCAACATATAAATAAAAAAGATTAATAGATTTCACCCATTTCTAAATTCAGTATTAAGACTATTCATCCATAGTTTTACCAAATTGAAAGCCTAGATTAGCATTCCAAGAAGGTGATTGCCTACCTTCTGGAAATTTTTTTTAAAAAAAGGTCAATTTTTAAGCTTTAATTTGTGTTCCCTAGTTAAATAGTGTATAAAAAGAATAAATATCTATAAAACCTGTCATATCTATAAAAATTGACAAATTTCATGTAAAATTTAGCAAAATTTAACCAAAACGGTTAACACTCTACACAAAACTCGAATCCACCAATTAAACTTGTCTTTACACACATCATACATAACATAGTTATCTTCAAAATGAGCTAAAATATAAGAAATTAGTTAAAATGAAAAATGTTATAAAGGATTTTATGTTGCAATGTAGAAATTATTGTTAAAGTTGCAGCTATTTTCTAGTAAAAGAAGGCGGATATCAGTAAAAACGTTTTTATTGTATATCAAAATTTTTAGTTCATTTCATAGACAATGGTATAATGAGCATTTTCTGAAACTTTCATTAAAAAATATTAATTGATACTGGAGATATCATGTTAATGGTTTACAAATTCTATTGAAAAAATTATTTTTAGAAAAATGAATTTAAAGTTTACATTTAAGTATTTCTTCTTCATAAAACAGTCTAAAATTCCCAATATTTGAAAGTTAAACCTTCTTTTTCTTCATGCATTGCTGATTTTTTCTTTTGTTGAACAATGATTTCTTTTCTGCGAACGTTTGCAGGTGGCAATGAATGCAATTTTGAACTGCAAATACATTCATAGTCAGAAAGCTTTAGTACTTAATGAATGTGACGACCAATTTCTATTTGTTATTCATTTAACACCCTTTTTAGTATGTCATTGCCACTTTTATGGACAGTAATATAGAACCCGAATGACAGAATTTGAGCTCACCGAAATGTTGTTTCGGGACTATTTCCAGAGCATTTTTGGTGACCTGGTCGCTCAAATCCGATTCCACCAAAGAAGGGTCGTGTAAGTGAGTTTGGTGTGATTTTGGCCTGGGCCAAATGTCCTCCAGCTGGTGTGGTGTAGTGCGTTGAGAAGAAGAAGATACCACGTTAGGTGTCGTCCTGGTCATCTGACCACGGTTCAAAATGAATGTATAAAAAGTTAAATGGGATTTACTATCAAAATAAAACGTTTAAAAAATATATTTCAGTGAAAAAAATCTCAAAAAAATATATAAGAAGCGTAAAGAGAATTACAATGTAAATAAATACTGGAGAGAGTGAGAATGTTGCCAGGTACCATCAATAAATTAAAAAAAGTGGATGTTCAAAAGCTATGGCCGTGCACTAGCAACATCATAAAATTATTATTTGTGTTTAAAAGGCAAAAATATTTGTTGAAAGTGACATTTTACAACGACTTCCGTTCGAAGACTGAGACATCCGGTTAATTTTCAAGTACGCTGTACTTTTTTAATTTGACACATATCAGCTTCTAGATGACATAAAATGAAAAGAAAAACGGTTTTGGAGAAAAAGAGTTTGAAATAAAATATTTTTTCACAATTTTCAAGGTAGGCAGTCATTATGTCGAAAAATAAATCTGGAAACTGTTTAATTCAGTAATTATCATTATAATGATGGAATTAAAAACTATTAAACTATTTTTTATCATTATTATTGATTTACTCGACCCCATTGAAATAGATTTTGACAGCTTAATAAAGCAATTTAAAAAAAAACATCTTTAACACAATAATCTATTATAAAGTCTTGGCAAGTAATGGACAATTGTTTTTCTATAAATCGATTCAGTTACCTATTTTATTTCTGCTAAAAGGATAATTTTCTTGGAAAAGCAATGAACATTGAAACTGTGAAGAGATGAAAACAAAATTGTAAGAAGAGGTGGTAATTGCAGCCATTTCTTTCAAAATCTCGAAAGTCTTCTGAAAAAAAAATTCAATATTTCATCTATAAAGAGACACGGATAAATGAGTTATTTCATGCAAATTAATATTTCTGAAGGAATTAACTTTTTTGAATGAATTTCCATTTTTCAAGTGATTAGTTTACATTGATCATTTTCTAAAAGTGAATAATAACTTCATTCTAATAGAATAAAATTTTAATTTAATAACTGCCATCTACGCTAATAACGGGAAAAAGTCTTTGAAAAATATTACAGTAATGAAACTATCTTTATTCTTTTTTTTTCCAAGAATGAGTTTAAAAGTACTTTGAAACATGAGATTCGAAGGACATGTTCTCTTCAATTGAAAAACAAAGTTAACATAATATTAAAGAAAATCTATTGTATTTTGAGGAAAGTTGAAGTTTGCCAAATTTCGAGCATTATTCTTACTATAAGATGAAAATAAGTCTCTAAAGAATAGATGTTATGGAGAGTTAAAAACAGTTTGGAAATATTTTCATGTTACGTAATTCAAATCATTTTTTACTTCACATGACAATTTATTCATTTTATATTCCGTAAAGAGTTTCTAAAACAGCTACAGAAGTTCTTTGAGACTTTTCGATTCTCCAAAGCTTCGAGACTCGCTAGATCGAATCATGTAAAAATTAGACACTTGAATTAAATTAAAAATCTGACTTTTAAAAGTTTCTCTTTACTTTCTACAATATATTTTTTTTCAATAATTTGAAACAAGATAATTTTTTTTAATAATTTGATCGATCATCCTTCTTTTCTATAATTCCAAGCAAAATAATTAGTTTTTTTTAAATAATAGCTTAAAAAGCATCTGGAATAATTATGATTATTTTGAGATAAAACTCAGTTAAGTTTACCTCAACATAAAAATAAAATAAATGCTTTCTGGGAGTTGTAGTGGTAACATTTTTTTTAATTGATTTTTCTTTATGTAATATTTTAAAACTAAGCAAAAGACATATTTTACCATTAAAACTGTAATTAACTGTTAATTTAGAAATGTGGATACTGATGCCTACCTGTTTTTTTTCCTAAATACATTTTTATCGATTTTATCTTAATATTTGAAATTAAAGTAAAATTTAGCAAAAACAATGCCTTTCCAATAGTTTTATTTTTTTCCATAATGAGTCTCCTATGCTTAAGTTTTATTATTGCTATAAATTACATGCATGACACACTTTTTTTTTTGTAAAAACTTTTCAAAAACTTATTTAAACTTTTTTAGAAGCTATGCATACATTTTTATCCATGTAAACAATCTATTGTTAAAAATGAAAATAAAATGTAGGAGTTTTTCATTACTAGTAAAATTAACTTAATATATAATTTTTCTGCTTAAGCATCAACTAACGGTCTTATCATTAAACTTATAACGACCGCGTTCCTTCAGGGACAGCTAAAATAGCTAAAAAGTTGTAATTTTTAAGCTCTTTAACTTGTTTTCGAAACTATCCCCTCTTTTTTGGATGCTTAATTTCTTTGAATGCCTCATTAAACAAGCTTAAAGTTTTTTCTGTTCGATAGTTTAATTTTAAATTTTTCGGTTAGATGACTTAAATTATTAAAAATTCCATTAAATTAAAAACAAATTCATAGCATAAAGATTATTTTTAATATTATTTCTATAATAACATATTCAGCTTTTAAACCGCGGTTTTTAAAAATGAAATCTTATCTTTCGTACTCGGCACTGCGATACAAAAATATAGGTAACGGAATTATAAATGATACATTCTAGTTCAATTTAATTAGGATGACATGTTTATATTATATCTCATTAGCTTGTAGGGAAAAGAATCTGATATCTTAAGTTATTGATTTTAAGAAGAATTACAATCATGTAAATGAAAGTAAACAAAAATCATAGGTTTGATGAAAATTATGTATGAATGGGATATTTTGGTCAAGCATAGCAATTAAATCATATTTTTGCTGGTAACAAAATAAGGCCCAAGAAACCTCTTGGAAAAAAGTGACTCAAATTGACACAAAAAAAGGACCCCATTCACATATAACTTATAGTTATTTTAACAAGATAACTACATCGGAGTTGCGATTACTCTGTCATTATCCTTACATCTGAATAACTGGATGACAGTCTTCGTTACAGTGTGGAGGTGGGTGGTATCTTAATGGTAATCAAAGAACATTTTATACCCTTCCTGTGAGAAGTATATCCTATCATGTGAGAATAAATTGACCGAGAGCATTAATGCACTCATTTGAAAAGAGAGAGCTAACCACCCTATTGGAAGTTTATTATCATCATATCTAAGGTGCCCGCCGATGGTTTGACAAGAAATAATAACGAAAACAGATATTTAAATCTAAATCACACACACACACACACACACACACACACACACACACACACACACAC
>JAPMOQ010027556.1:252941-263200 GCA_026543055.1 Argiope trifasciata | reverse complement strand
ATATGTTCACTAAAGCATTTTCAAAGTGATCTCGTTTCCACAAATCTCATTTCAAGAAAAGCATCTAATAGAAAGCAACTGAAGCGTATGTTATTCTATTTATTTTTAATTCAGAAATCTTAATCATATTAAATTTTCTCCTTTTATAGTGTATATATATATATATGTATGTATGTATGTGTGTGTGTGTGTTTGAGTGTTCATTTCAAAATCAGTAACGATGAGAATTTGATGTTTTTAAATATTGTTTAATTAACAATTAAATGTACTTTAACAACATTTAGAACGATCACAGCATTTTAAATAATGAAAATGTAAGGATGGCTGGCTTTTAGACAAATTAGAGCATCACAACATCACATCATTGTAAAACGTTCGTTCGTCATATCGTAAGGAGCGAAATCTTCTAACTCTGGCGAATTTCTAATTGCATAGAAACATGAAAATAAACATAATGTTAGAACATCATAAAAATTGCAATTCGAAAAGTTGATGCATCGTACAGTGTTAGATCTCCTAAAAGCCTTTTTTACAAGAATAGAATTTTCTTACCTTTACAGTTAAATGATTTCGAGGATAATTTGCACCTACATTTCAAAGAAACTACTGAACATCTGAGTTAAAACATATAAGATGATCAATAACATTATTTTCCAGGTAGCACATCCTGTTGCACAACATTAAACAATATTTCGCAACATATATAAAACAATATTATACAATATTTAGCAACAATAATTTACGGTATTTTGGGGCATTATATTATGTCATGAAATAATCAACAAAATTAATAAATATTGTATATACTTATTATTTTATTTATAAATAAAATAATAAGTACAATTTCACATCTGTATTCTACAATGAAATATATTGTTTTATAAGATGGAAAGTTCAAATTTCTAGTGTCCTATAAAACATATACTTTTATTTATATATTAAAGAGTAAGATTATTTTAATGCCTTTTTAAATCGGGGTCCTGGCTTAGGGTTAGCCTGTCTTCCTAGTGTTCTGGTCTTCCTGGTTCGGGCGTGGTTGTTATTCTGTGTTCGGTCTGTCAGTAGTGTTAATGTTCTTCCTTGTAAAAGGGGTTGTGCAAGCGAATGTGAAGCATGAAGTAGATAAGTCGTATTCTTGGCTATAGTTGGCTCAAAACTGATACTGAAAAACAAGGAACGCTAATTTATTCTAATTTATGTCAATGACAAGTGCAATGGGAATCAACAACAACATTTTAAAAAAATCTATGACACACAATTTGAAATATTATAAAATCATAAATTCCTTTTGGTTTTATGAATTTTTTCTAGAGGACACCCTACATATAAAATCAAGCTTTAATAAAAACAACGCATTAAAATAAATAATATGGAAAAGTATTAAAATAGAATGTTGGAATTGGAAATATATAAGTTCACAAAATTTCAAAATTCAAGTACACATTAAGTGAGGGGAAAAATCGATTCGAAACAGTTAAATAAAAGTGAATAAAAAATTCTCTGTTACATGTTTTCATATTGATGATACATTTTAATTTTTTTAAAAAGCTCTATATCTTTTTATGGTTTACTTTTGAACTGATAAAGAAATGGAATAATATACACTGAAATAATTTCTAAATAAATTTTCCATACAGACTTTGAATATTATAATTTTAAATCATTATAGAAGCAAACTATTTCCTGAATCGTCTTCTGCCATTAATCCAAACTTTTATATCAGGAATGTTATTTTTTGCAATAAATTTCAATGAAATCTAAAAAGAAGTTTTAAAGTTAAAAAAAGCCCATCTAAGTTGACGTTTATTGGAAATCGCTTGACGTTTAAGGGCACAAAGAATAAATTAAAAAACTGAACATGCATAATAAAAATCTGACATTTTGATGACACATTCTCAAGAAATGACTGCAAACGCGACTAAAATTGTTAAGTAAAATCCAAATCGATATTGCGTTTTTTATGACCAATAATTTTCACCGAATAATTAAGCTTCTTTTCTTTTTTTTTTCATTTATTTTTTCAAATGGTGCAGAATTTTTATGTGTAAAGTCAGGACAAAATGTTTCATTTAATTGGAATTTCATTGAAGAATGAGATGAAATTTAATAATTTTCCTTTTTAACTATAGATAATTTTTAAAAAGAGCATAAATTGAATCCAAATTTTGTTTTGATGCTAACAAAATGATCAACAATGGCAGTTATGTTGGGTATTTAAGGCATTATTTTCCAGGTAGCACATCCTGTTGCACAACATTAAACAATATTTCGCAACATATATAAAACAATATTATACAATATTTAGCAACAATATTTTACGGTATTTTGGGGCATTATATTATGTCAAAAAATAATGAACAAAATTATTAAATATTATTTAATAATTTGGTATTATTGTTGGAAATTATTTTTCAAATAATACCTTACAGTATTGTACAATATATATGTGCGCCACTAGGAATAAGACTTATTTTTGCAAAACGAAGGTAGACACCTTTTGTGTGGAAGGAAAAATCTTCATTAATTTCACGAAGGGACTTCCAACTGTGCCTGCAGTATAGAAGGAGGCCGGATATCTTCTACTGCCAAATGCGAGAGGAATGGTTCTGGCTGACATATTGACGGATTATGCCGGATTCACAAAGAGGTCCTGGAGAAATTCTTCTGCAGAGTTGGTTCTTAGGGCAGGCTTATTATAACACTCCGAATAGTTCTTCTGACGGTTAAATGAAGGGTAATAAATATCGCTAAATTACCCGTGACCGCCTCTTACAGCAGTGGGCTCTATTGAATTCAATTTGTCAATAGAGCTCAAGGCAGTAAGTTCTATTGACAATTTCGAATCCTTTAAATGTAAGCTACATGCTACAATCCTTGAAAGCTAAATATAAAAATTTTAGAGCTTTGCAGTGTACCTGTTTACTATTTTAGCTATTAGTTGCTGTTTTTATCCTCAGATAAATGTTCAATTATTACACTGAAACTGAAAGTATTGAATTGAAATATAATACAAATCAATACTAATATTTTGGAAGTGAACAATTTTAATGTTAAAGTTTTAAAGAAATTGGTAATTTTAAATTAAATCCAATATATTCATCATTTACCTCGTCATTTACAGTGAAGTTCCAAAAAGATTATTTGCAGTGCAAAATGCAAAAGATTAACATTCAGGGATTCAGGGAACAGATGATCTAGTCTGTAGAGCGGGAACACACTCCCACATCTTTATTATTAATATAGGTATAGATCGTTGTGATTTCGCACTTTTTTTATTACAGTAGAAATGGATTTAACAATCCAGATATACACTTTTTAAGAATTTCCCCCATTGTTATGCATTCAAAAATACAGGAACTGTTTAAAATAATTACTTGTGAGTGAGAATTTAAAGAATTAGGAAAAATGACATTGAAAACTTACCATTTCTACTTTATTGTATTATTTTATAGTTATTCACATATTAATATTTGTAAGAAAATATATAATCAGAAGATCTGTCCTCATAAATTAATTTTAATTGAGAAACTCAATTGGGACTGTTTAAATTTTTAGTTATCTGAAATATTCATAATTAATAATTAGTGAATTTTTTCTTTTTAGAATTATTAAAAAAAACTTCAGGTCTTGTTTCCCTCATCAGTCATTTCAAAATAATATCGACTTCTTTTGATATTTTTTAGCCGTCAGCTATTTTTTAACTTGCAGCAAAGTTTTATATTTAAAGAAAAAAAAAACATTATAAAAAGGAGGAAAGGGCTATAGAAGTCAAATGCTGGATGTTCATAAAAACACATCAAAGCTTAAATTTTGTAAGCTTAAAGGTTGTATTTATTTCAAACAATGTTTATTTAACAAAATCATGCCTTAAAAATAAATAAAATCTTTATAATCCTTTAGAGCTCTTAATCTTTGATGTTCTTTGAAAGTGACAAATAAACTCTACAACAGATAAATATTTTATCTTTCATATTCTATTTAAAAATAATTTAATGTTTTATTTGCCTAACATAAATAAAAAAAGATTCGTAGCTTTGATTTGGTTTTAAATTTCCTTTTTTAAATTTTTTTTTGTGTAATATAACTTATTATTTATCATCACAATTTTTATCTTGAAATACCACTGTTTATTTTTAGAAAGGATTTTAAAAACTAGGCATTGATTGCGAACAGAAAAAAAAATATATTATACCACACAGGAAATGCAATTTTGAGCTATTTTTTGAATTTCATGCGGAAACATTTAATCTATTGATAAGATAAAACTTGAGGTAAAAGTTAAAAAAATATTTGAATTTTCACATGAAAAATATAATTTTTAAGTATTGGATTTTATTAATGGTTAATTTAATTGGATTTAATTAATTTTAATTTCCAATGGAAAAAATGTAAAGAAAATATTAAATAAAAGATTCTGTTTTCCCACACCTTCAAAATTTTCTATTTCTTTTTATTGCTATGAAACTAAAACTAAATTTTTAAAAAAACTTTTAATTAAAAAAATCATAATGAATTTTTTAGTATGCCACATTTACGAGCTTTCCCAGGAGTAATTTTTGAAGCGCTTTTGTTAAAAATCTTCAATAAATTTAAAGGATATTCAAATATTTAATATTAAACATCCTCACATGAAAAAAATTGGGGTTGTGATTAGTTTGATTCTAATATTGTTTTTAATAATCTGATTAATATAAAATTAGCTTTTGTGCAATTATGTGCTTTATAGGTCATTCAATAAAATGTTAGTATAAATATGCTTTATATTAACATAAATATGTTAACGAAAATGTTAATATAAATATGTTTAAAAATTTTAATTAAAAATAAAATTGTAATTTTGTAGGCATATTTTTAGAGAGATCTTTTAATTTCACAAGAATCTATTTGACAACATTGGTAACTTCAGATTTTATTTTTGAAGGTAGATCCCATCTGCAAAAAGTTTTAAACAACTTTTGTATCATACATTGTCATACGACGCTATTTTCAAATCACATCCAATCTATAAATGTAATAATATTAAAATATTTAAATTAAGAATATATTCTTGAAACAGCTTTTGCATTTTAGATTTTAGTCAAAAATATTTAAAAATCGATTTAAGGTTTTTCGAGTTTGGTTAGCATGGGTTTTCGAGTTTGATAGCATTTTAAATGTTTTCTACATAAGTTTCTAAAGAAAATGTTAAAATAATTTGCTAAAAAACAGTTTTATATCAGTCATATTTGCTAAAAAACAGTTTATATAGTTTGCAGTTTTATATCAGAGTAATGCTTTTGAAATTTCATCATCGATAGCAATATTATCAAACATTTCCATATCTTCAAATATTTAAAACATTTGTATTCATTTCTTGCGAATTCAATTTATCATATATGATAAACCCTAAATGATAAAAAAATAATAATTATAAAAAAAATGTTCAGATTCTTAAAATGTAGAAAAATATCTTGGTACCTTATATAAATGTAATCTAATTTTTAACAATGTCAAATATTTTTATTTCATATAAAAAATAAACAGGAATCTAGACATTATTTCATGCATGATTTCATGTTATCGACCAATACTTTTAGAATACCAAAATATAAAAAATTCTTGTTTAAGGGAAAAAAAACTTTTTTCCTATATTAAAATAAATGTTTCAGAAGCTGTCAGATAAAAAAGTTTTAAACAGCTAGCTATAAAGCATCGATCGAAAATGAAAATATTAGTGATACAAGCTTTCATCCTGGAGTTCTTTGTCTTTTTCTTTTAAAATTAGTTTCGTTACTTGGTTTTTATTTTGTATTTTTTGACAATCAGAAAAGTTTTAATATGCTTCAAACTACAAGTTTTTTCCCCATCAGTCTCTCTTTCTCTGGAGAGTCAGTAAAAATCAAAGAGAAAAATCAGACTCGATAAACTGAGATTTGATAGCTAAACATGTCTCGTTTAATTTTTTGTTTACTTTTAAACAGCGATACAGATGGCGAGTTATTAAAATTCATTTCTTGTGATTGTACCATTAAAAAGAAAAATATGAATATGATGGAAAAACTTGATAAATAATTAAATTTTTATCGCAAGTAAGGAAATAAATAACACTATTTGGTAGATAATATAATTTTTCAGTTGTGTCTGAGGATATAACATTAAAAAAATGCAATGTTTCATGACATCCTGTCAGATATAAATTGATACTTATTTTTATATTATCTACTTTCAGCAACTAACACTTTCTCTAAGAATATTAGTTTCATGTAATTTCAATTTAGTCTTTTAGGCCTAATTTAATATTTATCATTCTACGAACAAACTATTTATCAAATTATGACAAGCATTAAAACTTATTATTTTAAAAGTCATATATCTGTTTTGCTTATTGTGTATATAAGTCAGTTTTAAAGAATAAATACCAAAGACATTGCAGTGTAATTGAAAATGTATCTGTCTGTCTCGTATGTAATCTAATTGTATTAATACTGTGTCCCATAGAGGGGTTTGAGGACCCCGTAATTGAGGAATCGAAGTTTCTGGCATGGTGTTAGGTTCTCGCCATTTCTGTAGGTACATGAAAAGGAGGGAAGGTGTCTGGTTCCCCCTACAGATGGTGGGGCGTACTTCTTTAGGACGAGTTGTGCCATGGTTGGTGATACCTCTTAGGCTTCAACCAGAGTTTCAGCCGTTGCTATTGAGGGAAGAGAATCATTCAAGCTTTTTCATGAGTCTTCTGGCAGGTGGGCGTTGTCAATTTGTCATTTATTAATACTACAAGATGTCTTTTTTATTTAACCAGCAAAGCCATTCGGATATTGATAGGAAACTTTCATTAACATAAATAATTCTTAGAAGAATATTTTTGCTGGAGCAATGAAGACGTTTAGAATTTCACAGGGAAATATTAATTTCCGCTGTTAAAAATTTAAAAAAAACCCCACAATTTCTTTTTAAAATAAAAAAAAAACTTTTAGAAAAATCTGGACAAAAATGAAATTAACAACATCGAAAAGGCAATTATAAAATTGTGTGAAATCGGTTTTATACATTAATATTTATATTAACTATAGCTAATATAGAAAAACATCAAATCTTATTTAATTTTTAATCAAACGAGATTCCTAGTAAAAGTTTTAAAAAGTCGTTCTCTGGTGCATATTCTTTGAAATATTCGGTACAAATTTGGTCAATCTAAGTCAAAATGCTTTTCTATGCATTGCCAATACTCCCCAATTCTCCTACACACAATTGTCTTTTTAATATACAATAATAGCAATTTAATTTCCATGCAACTTACCCCTTAAATGCTGGTAATTTTTTAAAATATATTTTGAAAAATATTCAATGATAAATATCAGTGTTGTAATGAAATTTATCAATGTCTCATAAAACATTTAGTTGCATGATTTTTGTTTCCAATGTTGAAGTATTAGGATTATAATCCATTTATGGCTTAGAATCCAGCATTACTTGAGAAATCAGACAAATAAATCTGGTTAGTAATTTACATTAACTGTAAAGAAATAGAATACCAGGACACTTATGTTCTCTGAGTCTCTAGTGTCATCAGGGAAGAATGCCATTGCATTATGATGTCATGGGATTTGATTCCATCAAAAAGGTTAATGCACATGTTAAGCATAAAAATTTTAAAAAATTAAAATGACATGTTTTATTATCTATATGTTAAGTATTTCATATAAAATTAAGCATGATAAAATTTATCGGAAATTAAATCTCAATAAATTCTGGTGATCCAGCAGGTTTTGAAGAGTGTTTAGTTCTTGAATATCATAAAGAATATTGCAATCAAATGAAAAAATGATTAATATAGCAATAAAAATACAGATTTTTAAGTTACCCTTTTATTAACAGAATGAAATTGTGTTTCGCATGATATTCTCAAACAAATAAAGAAATTTTGTTACAATTCCTTCTAAATATTTGATGTTATTTGTGATCATTATCATGTCGGAAGACCTAGCTTTGTGACAGTTCGAAATTCAGAACGTTGGGGGCAATATTGAAAAAAATAATATTTAGGATTTCCCTTTTGTTCATTGTAGATTCGGCAAATACTAAATTACAAACCCCTTTTGCCACCATACACCCCCAGATCTTAATAAACACACCTTGTGTTTGTTAAGATCTGGGGGTGAAGAATATAGTTTTAACCAAGTACTAATAAAACAGGATTCTTCGTTTTTTTTGGTGTCCATATTTTTGCGAGTTTCTGCATGTCAAATAATTCAATTATACTCTCAATACTAAATAAAATTAATTATAAAAATCTTATAGATTTACTATTTGATTTAATTATGATACAAATAATTTTATATCTCTAAAATATTATATTGGAATCCCTAATGCAAAAATGATTAGAAATAAGATTTTCATTTTTTAAAATGTAAAACATAATTGACTTTCCCATTTGGCTTTATAAAAAGTATTTGTTAATAACCTGATCCCCGATAATTTCTGGCACGAATAATATATACAACGTGTTAACAAATATCCAAAATTATTCCTTATTAACAATTGCTATTTCCAAGAAGTTTACTAAAGATCAGAGAGAAAAGAAGTATAAAAAAAAATCAATTCCTACTTAAGTCGACAAAGAAAATTTTAACTTTAGTTAATTTTTATTCGATAATTATAAAAAAAAATTATTATGAAAAATCGATTAATTTTCTCAAGAACTGCTCTCATTCTTCACCTTCATGTGAAAACTACAGATATCCTTGCGTTTTACCGACTGAGCTACTGGCTGTTGATTTCAAATTTCATTACAAACTACTAAAACTATATTTAAGGTATAAAAATTAATTAAATTTAATGAATGAACTAATATTTAAAAAAAACTATTAATATTAAGTGTCATTTCCCGTCTGATTTTTTTAAGTATTTGAAAATAACTTAATCCTTAATAATTTAAAATACAAATAATATATGCAAAGGATTAATAAATACCATAAATTATTTATTAGTAACACTTGTTATCTTCAAAAAGTTCAAAAAAGATCAGAGTTAATTTTAACAGAGTTCTATTTTCTTACTTTTTTTTTCATTCAAAACAAACACAGTATTCATGAAAAAGCATACGATGCCGAATGACTTCGAAATAATCCCGTGCAATTCTCTTGAAACGAGGACAAACTCCCTCGTAACGTTCTTTAAAGAAGAAATATTTGGGTAATCTTTTCTGATAACTTTACGGAGTTTCCCTAGAAAAGAGGGGAAAGCCGTTACAATAAATGAAACCGTTTTTGAATGGTTCTTTCATAAAATGCAAATACGGAATCTGAAGAAAATTTCAGAAGTAAGAAAACTATTGAAAGTTTGAAGTTTTCTTGGGGAGAAGACAGAATTCATTGGAAAGGACGAATAGCGGGAAATATAAATCTAAATTTCATGACAGAGGAACGAAAAGCCCTCTGACGATGATATCCAAGAATCCACCTTTTCGAAACTGATTTCACGGAATTTAAATTTTTTCATCCATGATTTCATATTTCATCCCGTTTATTTTCTCAGGGCTTTGACAGTGGAAAACTGCTTTGAAACCGAGATTTTTTTTGTTTCGTTTTTGCTTGGGATAACATTTTTTATTATTACTTCTTTTAGTTGGCGAAGTCAATAAATGATGCGCTTCGTTGGCTAGTTGAAACGTATTCATGACAGTAAATACGACCACGCATTTTATCCAGATATTCAAAAATATTTTTAGTGGAATGGCATGTTACTTGAAAGGATTTCTTTATCGCATTAGGGAAGTAAAGGCAGAGCAGTTGTGACTCATAAGCAAGTTTATCTTTTTATTCAGGTGTCTCAATTTCGTTTTTTCATATTATTTACTTCTAAAGAATACATTTGGGTTTCTTCTGTCTTTGAAATTGAGTTATTCTTAAGATAATGAAAATATTTTCATGAATACGTTTTATTTGTATTGCATTGAATTTTTGTATCTTTAGATAAAAAGTATTATTTTATTTTTTTGCAGTTTCGTTTTCAAACCCTCTAAAAATTATTTTCAAATTTAATTCTTTCTTGTCAAATAATTAGGCATTCAATGTAAAATTTTCTAAAGTTTATGACTGAATATATAAACTAATCTTGAGTTGACCGTATTCAAAATCCCCCATTCAAGGAAATAATGCCATAATTAATAGAACATGAGTCTCATTTTACCATGAAATGAATTAATAATTAGTGAGTGGAAATATAGATCTTTTTCCAGCAAAAAAATGATGAATGAATATTTGAATCCATAACTACAATCA
>JAPMOQ010027556.1:186055-227941 GCA_026543055.1 Argiope trifasciata | reverse complement strand
TTCATTTTGACAAAAAAATACGAAATGACTTTCCGAACAACCCAATAACAAAATAAATACTATCTTAAACAGTAAATATTGTGTATTTATTTCCTAATAGAAATAGGGAATAAGCTTATTGGATTCCTTAATAAAAAATGCCTCAGGAAGTACACATCTCATTTTCCAAAATATATTTGTGCCTAATTTGGTATTTCCAGTGTAACGATTCAACATTCTCACTCACACACTTATTCACTTTAATTTTGGTATTCTTGCTCATTCAGGTAGTAAAAATACGGGTACAACTTAAAGGTATTATTTAAGAAGAAAGGCCTATACTCTTCAAGATATTTCCCATTGCTGTTTCATTCCCACTGAACAAAACTTCATTTTTAAAAAAAAAGTTTTAAAATTTTTCTTTTGGCTTTACCCAACAAAATTATCCTTATTAATGTAACCCAATTAGTAAAAATATCAAATTAATAAAAGCGAAAAGAATAAAGATAGAATAAAAAAGGAAATTAAGAATCTAGCCTAAATACTCTTCCTAATTTAATTGGAATTTTAATAATGCTTGTATTTTTAATCATTCTTTATTAATGTAAAATTGCTAGATCAAATCTGCGAAATACAAATAGAAAAACACCTCTCGAAATCTGAGATTTTATGTTACCTCATTTCTATTCTATCAAAGTTTCATATTATCTTGGTTTTTTTCCTTGGGAAAATTTTAAAACCGGGATAAAATAGAAATAGGGTCTTTGGGAAGGAAAAGAAATTTATCGTCTTTTCCCTCGGCCTTGTGAAGAAGTGTGGTACTGTTTATAAATTCCTTCCGAGGGTTCAGCCGATGTTTTCTCTTCCATGTTGAAATTGTGGGATTATACTAAATCGGATAATGCTTTCAAAACGTGGAAGTAATGGAGATAAAACACTGTTCTCACTGTAATTGATAGAATATCTGACTGAAGAGTTTGAACTCGGAAAGCTGTTTTCAGCTTAATTTTTTATTTTTGTGACAGTAGCATTTTAAAGAATTCACTTCATTTTGAAGATTACACTGTTGACAAATGTGTTGCTTCTTTTGTTTTTGATCATAATTAAGGAAGAAAAACTATTACTTATTTTTATACATTCAATATTATAAAGTATTAAGAAAATTTTTTTAGAAAGCTAGTGATAGGTTTCTTTAGATGAATCTATTTTGTTTTACCAATAGTTATCTTTGTTGATCAGCTAATAATGGCTTTGGCGTATGTGTTGGCGGAATTGTGCCAATACGTAGGTTGAATTCCGCCAAGGATTGAACCTGCAATGTTCGGGTTTGAAATCCAGTAACTTATCCACTATACAAAAATGACCACCAATGTTTAGTGGCAGTTACTACTTATTAAGATGTCACCACAATACTCCCCTACCAGTGAGTTCGCTAGAGAGACGAACGATTTTATTGCGCCAAGCGTTATGGCTAGTGTATGAGCGTTGCTGCTGCGTCAAGTGAGTCTGACGACTTTGCGTTGCTGATGGAGAGATGGCGCCAAGAGAGCTGCTGAAAATTCATCACGTCCGAGGTCATCAATTTGGCGTAGGTGTTGGCGGAATTGTGCCAATATGTAGGTTGAATTCCGCCAAGGATCGAACCTGCGATGTTCGGTTTTGAAAGCCAGTAACTTATCCACTATACAAAAATGGCCACCAATGCTTAGTGGTAGTTACTGGCTTATTAAGATGTCACCACATGGCTATATTTAGTTTCATTTAAGCTATTTAAATACCTCAATGTTCTTGAATATATAAAGTTGAAGCCGTGTCATCAAAGCGATGTAATTTCTGTTTTATTACATATGGTTCTGTTGTATTACATTATGTTCATTGTGCAGATGAATTCTTCTATTGAATATCAGTCCCATATCATCATAGCATTATTAAAAGTGTAAATTTGTTAATTCATCTATCTTCATAATTTAATTTGCTTCTTTCATTCATTTTGTAAATTACATACTTATGAAACATATCCTTATTCTTTAGCTTCCAATCGAAGAATCTAACGCGATTAAATATTTGATGAAATAATGAAAATGGTTTGAATTTTAGTTTACCAATGTATTATATTTTTGGAAATTAGTCTAAGAGAATTTTTTTAAAATTGCGAACATTAAAAGAAGTTTTTGGTGATTGAAATTTTTACAAGAAAATTTAAGTTTTTCCTTGTGCCAAAAAATTTTCACATAAAAACGGCAAAATTTTTATAAAATTAAAATTTTCATTAATATTGAAAAATTACTTTGTAGGGCATATTCTCTCATTTGAAAATATATTTGTACCATATTTGGTAGCCATTAATAAAGAGATTCGACCAAAATTTGATTGGCATTCCAACTCAGTGTATGTTTGTATAAAAATTGGCAAAACTATCTCAAAAATTACAATTATGTGTATTCACAATGTGAAACAGGAAGTAAATTTTACTAAGGGAAAGCGTCCAGAAGGTAAATATGCATCTTAATTAATTGTATTAAGATAAAATTAAAATTTTCAATGGTGAGGATAAAGGAATTTAAAACTAGAGACTTCCATTCATCATTGAGTTTTTATTTAACAATTTGTATTCAGATAAATTATGAAATTCTGTTTTTTTGGAAGTAATTTTCACTCTCTTTCATGGAAACTTTAAAAGCATAGTCATATCACTGACTCACCGACCTTCCGAAAGCACACAGACGGGTCGGTGTTATTTATACACGAATCGGATAAATAATACTGAATGGCAGGATAAAAATACTGGACCGCCACTACAGCAACACTAGTAGGAATCTCGGCTGAGTCCTAACGACAATTACCAGCTAAAGTACAATCCTTCCTTAAGGAAGTATCGATGGGAGAAGCCAGGTCCCCACCTTTTCGTGTACAGAATGGCGATATCCAACCACCATGCCGGAAACATCTCATCCTCATTTCGAGGGACCCACGGGGGGATGTTTCAAGAATGTATGTAAAATTTATTAATTACTTACCTTGATTGGAATATTTAGGTAAACATCTAAAATCACGATATTCTTTTGATTTGAACTTAAATCCAAACGTCCACCTGCATCTTCTAAATTTGATGGGAATAAGACGCTTTCCGCTGATGTATTCAAACAGTAATGGTTTCGCATATTCTTTAGATAATGTGGAATGCATTGTTACCTATATTTAAATAAAATGTATAACACTGAATAAACTGCCAGTAGCACTATTTGTTGTAGTTAACTATTTCACCAATAATATTTCTTATTGTTAAAAGCATTTTTGTTTTCCATTTCTGTAATAGGGTTTGACAGCACTGGTTGACTTAATTAAAATTAACCTATTTATTAAAAATATAAATTTTGTTTTATTGTTCAGAACCCAAAACATAGTTACATTGTAACGCTTTTACAGTGGTTAAGTTAGTAGACAAATTTTTATTTGCGCTCGATTGCTTCTTCAATTTATCGCCTAATTTTAAGTCATTTCTTAAACACTCTAGTTTAGCTATAATACCGTGTTTTCAAATCTTTCACTTTTTGTGGAATAATAATGAACTTATAAATTTCATATTTCTAATTCTGTCAATAGATTTTTGTGCTTAATTTGAGTTTATTCCCTTCAGTTTATTATCTTGTCATTGAAAGGATTAGGATTACTTGAATATATCCTTTTATGTATCAACTAAAAATAATAGAAAATGCTGTTGATATATTGTTTTATCTCTTTGGTTTTCAACTGCAATATCTATGTTTTCTCTTATATGAATTTTGTAATGCTTTTATTGAATTGCGTTGCTGAAACAATAATAGACACGTAATTATCAGAGCTAATTTGTTTCAAAATTAACATCTTGCTCATAGCCATGGCGCATCAAGACCTCAAATCCGGTTACAGCCGGAAATTGCCAAATACTGTAGGATTCCGCCAAATTTTGCTCATGCGATCTATTTGTTTTGTTTTGTCATTCGCTTCGCTTGTCGATTTGGCTCGCGTTTGGTTCATATTGGCGACATTTGAGTGTGGATAACGCAAAGGTACCATTTCTTTTAATTTCAAATATATTATAATTGAAATAATTAATTTAATTATATCAATATTTATTTAGAATTTTTTAAAGCGGCATTACGTGGATTAGTGTTCCTACATTCCTTTTTTTCAATTAATTCTTTAATTTAAATCTCATTTTATAATTATTTTTCTTTTTTTACAACAAACGAGAATTTTAAAAAATTACGAAAAAAAGGTGAAATTGCTTGTGTGGTTTGGTTTTTATTCTTTATCTCTCTCCTAATTAGCTATATTTGCATTGAATTCTTCTTGTTTATATTCTAATTAGCTAATTTCTATTACTTGGCTGTTTTAACAATGAGTTCACTTCCATTGCTTCCCTAGAGATGCCGGTAAGTTTAATTTTCTACTCTTTTTTTAATCTCTATCACCCACATAGTACTTAATTATTTTTTCAAATCCCAGTGATCAAGATGTGAACGGCCTATCTAATTCGTACTTTGAAAATTGCAAAAATTTTTAGATGCCTACGTTCCCCAGAACGAGAAAAAACATTTAAAAAACGAACAAATAATTCTGATTATTATTCTAAACTGGTTCAAAGAACTAAATCATTGAAAGAAAATTCCAATGAATACTGGATATTTTATAATTTTAATTTCTTTTAATTAAAAATGAAAAGATTGGATTCCCCAGAAAATTGAATGGAATTAATTTTTTTAAATCTTTTCGTGTATGTGAAGTATATAAACTGAGTATACTTCAATGGTGTAAAATTCGATGACGGGATTTTTATAAATTTTATTTTTGAAATATATGAGTGTGAAACAATTAGAGAATTATGTTATGTTTACTAATCAATGTAATGGGAATAAGAAAAGTGATTAACGTACAGAATAGAAAAGTTGGAATTCAGTCCATTTAGTCCTTAAACGTGTAGAAATATATAAAACTTTGAGTAAAATAATAGAATAGAAAAATTGTCTGTTCGTACATATAAGAATATAGGAATATTATGCAGCATACTTTTATAATTATATTATTATTTATTTATTTGATTTATAAGGATTCAATAAATAATAATTTATCAGTATTTCCGTCAATTAAAAAAATATAATTACCTGTATTCACTGAGTGAGCATTTATTGACATTTTAATGCTATAAATGTCCTGAAGGCTTTATTATTCAAAATTTTTTACGAATAAAAACCTGGAAATGTTATTTCAAGACCAAAGACGAGGAATAAATTTAGCGGAATGGATTTTAAAAATGGACTTTATACATCATCGCAAATACAGTTTCTAAAGAAAGATAAATATCTGCTGCGTGTGCCGTATTTATTCTCGCGTTGAAAGTATTGTCAAATGATGCATGAATAAATATGCACCGTTGCTGTCTTTTTTAAACTTATGTATGTTGTTATTAAGTTGCCTTAACCTTTTTTTTCTTTGTTCGAAAAACGTTAAAGGAAAAACTCTTAACAGCTAAATGAATATCTGATGCCTCAAGCAAAATATGTATCAAAGTGAGTAAATCATTGTAATGGGTTTTTCCTTTTAAAATGGTATTTTGCTTTGAAATAATTTAAAAGCAGATTCTTTAATATATTATACTAAGAGAAGATCACGTCACCTTTTTCCTTTTCCTTTCGAGCAAATATTCTATTAGTCGAAGTATATATTGTTCATTAGATATCTTCGCTTTTCTGCATCATTTTAGTACTAGTTGATTTTAGTATGTGAGTATTTTTGACAAATACCATGCGTTGTACCATAACTAATATTTTTACTGGATTTATTTTGCAATTAAATTAATATTAAAAATTAATTTGTACGAAAATTTATGAAAATTTAATATTTCGAATTTTTACTTATAATAAAGATTAATGTGTAAATATTTCCGTTCGTGTTAGTTCTATGCAGAATAAAACGATAGACCTAAAGTTGCTAGATTTATGCAGACATTGGGAGGTAGGAATTCGCTCTTAGAAGAATTTCTCTCATAATTTTAACAAATTTGAAATTATACAAAATTTTGGAATTTTCAGTAATGCATTCCAAAATGTAGATTAGATGAATTTAATTTTTTAATATTTAAAAATTGTTTTTTTAATGATGCTTAAGTAGAAATAATGCACACTGATATTATGAATTTTTACTGGTTGCGATTTTTTCTCTAAAACTTCTCAATTGAGAAAGAAAAAAAAAATGACATGTCTGGAAATAATAGACAATGTTTTAGAATGTGATAAATTTTCATGTAATTCATTTTTTATAGTAATTTTTCTTTTTTATAAATTTATTTTACTATTTATAAATTTTCTCCCTTTTTATAATGTTGAAGCTAACAGATGTTTTGTTTTAAATTTTCCTTATTTTTAGTTGTATAGAAAAAGACGAAATTGTGAAATTCCATACTGTTATTTATTGCAAATGATAGGCAAAAAACAAAACAAAACACTGGAAGATTTAATAGATTATTCCAGTATAATGTAATTATACTGTTAAGGGTAAGCAATTGAAACTGTTTGGTACTATTTATCTCCAGTAACCTACTAATTTGACAGGAATACCATTTATAATAATTTTCTTATAAATGGTTTAGAATTAATGCCCTTGATTCAACCAAATTGCTTCACATTAGGTTTGTGTTATTTTAATTGTCGTGCTGAAATTCTATTTATTCTATACATGAACCTTCATAATAGAGAAGGCCCCATAACAATATAGTGCCATTAAAAACGAAAAAATCTGGTTCATTTATCTTTTAAATTAATGCAACTTTATTTTTGTTTCAACCATCTTGTAAACTGTATATATATAATACAAAATCCTTCTTCCTCACTTTTCAATGATGGAAGGAAAGCACGCAATGAAATATTTGAAAAACAATGAAAACGTTTCGAATACATGTGTAAAAATGCTGTTGAAAATTATGAGAAAAAAATCATTTGTTTTATTAACTAAGTGTTGTTGGAAATTAGGCAAAAGGAAAAAATTTCATGTTTAAAGAATGTGTAAAATTCACTTTTTGCAAGAAATATTTTGGGAAGTTATCTCAGAAAATAGTCAAAGTCTAACTCAATTTTAAATGAAATTTAAAATAAATTATTCCTAAGTACACATTCTCATTCTCCAAATGTAAATCTAGAGGAATATAAAAGTAAATCTAGTAATTCAAAATCAAATGGTATGGCTTGTAGAGCGCAATCACATGTCCTGTACACATCACGCATCAACACATCTAAAGTATTTACCGAGTTTACAGATTTATTCTAAACAACACATCCATGTTTATTATTAATAGAAAATGATTGTTAAGCAATCTAATGGATGGGCTTCATCTGTATAGATATCGTCCAAAATTCGGAACAAATATATAAATTTAATGTAAAAACCGCACTCAGAATGTAACTTATCTAACTCAAAGTATTTTTGAATTACCGAGTTAACAGATTGATTCTAAAAGTGTATTTTTTAAAGAGGGGGAAAGGAGAAATCAGGAGAACGTGAAGAGACGTCAAACTATCTCTGAAATTCATTAAGGACTACAACATTTTTCTTTTTATGTATTGTAAATGTGAGAAAGTAATAATTTATTCTTTTTGCAAGTCTGTTACAAGAAGCCCATCAATGGAAATCGCATAATATTATAATATTATCGACACAGAAATGTAGTATTTTAACAAAATTAATTATAAGCTTTTATTAATTTTTCTGTTTTTCCTATTGCGGAAGTAAAAAGAAATTTTTTATTTAAACTTAAAAAAATAAATATTGTTTATTGTATATCTAATAAATGAATACATTATTTCAACAGAAAAGATAATTTGCTGAATCTTCGTCATTAAAACATTTCACGAGTATATTTAATTAGCATCTTAAAAACTAAATGTACTCACAAAAGAGATAAATTAAATGCCGAAGCAAGTTTATACTTGTTAGTTCTCATTACGAGTTAACCCATCGATTAAATTATAACTTTATTTAAATAGCAGAAATAGACCAATTTTCTCACTTCCCCACATTCCACTATTATACATCCTCTTATACATTAAAACTGTTACTGTAAAATTACTATACATAAGTGCTTTTTGTGATTGAAAGTTTGTTGTTAGAAGTCTATGCAAGAAAATTTCAAGACCTCTTATTTTTACCCTGTAAGTAATGGAATAATTTAATAATAAATTGTAGATCTGTAGATCATTTACAATTCTTATCTTGATAATGTGTATTTTTATAAAAATATTTCTCTGGGTTCTTTTATTAAAAAAAACAACTAAAGGCATCCTGTATAAGGTAGTTTAAATTACTGAAGATACTTCAATCTTCGCTAGGTTGTAATTAAATTTTCTCACTTCCAATTTTCTCACTTCTTCACATTCCACTATTATACATCCTCTTATACATTAAAACTGTTACTGCAAAATTACTATACATAAGCTCGTTTTGTGATTGAAAGTTTGTTGTTAGAAGTCTATGCAAGAAAATTTCAAGACCTCTTATTTTTACCCTGTAAGTAATGGAATATTTTAATAATAAATTGTAGATCTGCATTTATCATTTAATAATTTCTGTTGCTGAAACAAAAAAAAAACATAGCCTGTATTTTCTTTTTCAGAAGTTTCTTTAGTAAAATTTATTTATTCTTTTCTTACGGCATAATAAATTGATTTCTTTAATTGAAAGGAAAATTCATTTACAATTCTTATCTTGATAATGTGTATTTTTATAAAAATATTTCTTTGGGTCCTTTTATTAAAAAAACAACTAAAGGCATCCTGTATAAGGTAATTTAAATTACTGAAGATACTTCAATCTTCGCTAGGTTGTAATTAAATTTTCTCACTTCCAATTTTCTCACTTCTTCACATTCCACTATTATACATCCTCTTACACATTAAAACTGTTACTGCAAAATTACTATACATAAGCTCGTTTTGTGATTGAAAGTTTGTTGTTAGAAGTCTATGCAAGAAAATTTCAAGCCCTCTTATTTTTACCCTGCAAGTAATGGAATATTTTAATAATGAATTGTAGATATGCATTTATAATTTAATAATTTCAAAACTGAAACAAGAAAAACATAGACTGTATTTTCTTTTTAAGTAGTTTCTTTAATAAAATTTATTTATTCTTTTCTTATTGCATAAATAAATTGATTTCTTTAATTGAAAGGAAAACTCATTTACAATTCTTATCTTGATAATGTGCATTTTTATAAAAATATTTCTCTGGGTACTTTCATTTAAAAAAAACAATTAAAGGCATCCTGTATAAGGTAATTCAAATTACTGAAGGTACTCCAATCTTCGCTAGGTTGTAATCAAACAAATTAGAGCAAAGTTTTGTTAAATGGTAACGTGGGAATTATTCTCTTTCCGCAAAATGTGTCTACATTACTACATCTCCTTGTCTGCCATATTGAATAATGAATAAGGTATACATTACTAATTATACCAGAACTAAAAGAAATAATAATAATAATAAAAGTAAAGTTTTTGCATGTGTATGCCTGACAAAAATTTCTGAAATATAATAATTACTCTAACTTTTATTTCTTTAAGAACGTAGTTTAAAAGTTCGTGAGAGAAAAATAGAGTTTAATTCTTTGTAACGTTAACAAAACGTGAGGAAACGACAGAAAATAAAAGAAAAACTTTCTTCTGGCACTTTTTGAATTATTTTTTTTTCCTTTCCTTCAATTATTCAAATTCCTCGCAGCATTTTCCTTCCTTTGTATTACTTTTTGCAGGCTGAAAGTTTTATTCACGTCAAAAGTTTCTTTTTTTTAAAAAGTCCCCAAAAGTGAAATAGGCAATTTAAGAACACATATTTTTTTTGAATGCCATGTGTCTTTGTTCTCCTTATTCATACTTTTCAACATATTATAATCCTTATAGATAAAATTGAGCGGAAAACTGTAATTGCAGCAATACCCTTTTTTACTATATTAGTGAACAAATATACACAAATTTTCTATAGATTTAAATACCTTTTTAAATGTTTTAATTTAAAGTTTTTTGAAAGTATTATTACTTAAAATGTAAGAGCAAATTTTGAATTATTCTATACTTATTGCTAATCGGAAAATTTTTACTGCAATATTTAGAATCAACAGGAAATTGCTTTATCAAAAAAAGTGATGGATGCATTTTGTATAGATATTTATCTTAATTTGTAACAATTTAAAATTCTTAAAAAATTATTTTTTGAGGAAAATATTTGTTCAACAATTATACTTTTTTGTAAAAGTATTTTTTAATGAAAAATGAAATTACGATTTTTTTATTGACAAATTAATTTGCTGAATGTTAATATTATTTCATGTACTTATATAAACTGTTTTTACAACAATCATTTATACTATTTTCTTTTTTTAAAGTGTGCTTATTCTAAATCGTACCATTTCGAGAAGGTAAAATTTTAATTAGTATTTGATTGATTTTTGCATTTTTTTTGCTTCAGAAAAATCATTATGTAGCTTTCTTACCATTAAATTTAATAGAGCCCGGATAGCCTGGTTGCAGAGCGTTGGATTCGTCATTCTTGAGCTGGGAGTTCGAACTCCCGAAGGTCAAAGATTCCAAATATATGTAGTGGCTGGTACTTTTATTAATCTGTCATTACCACACAAGTTGAAATAATATCACTGGGAGTACTAGTTCAGAGGTGATCTTTCTCTGATTCTGGTCTAAATTATGATCTGCGAACGGCATGCATAATTAAGGCATAATCCACTTGTAAAAACGGTTGGGAAGCATGATTTGCTAAGACGTAGTCTTTGCTGTAGATGACTCTGATGGAACAACAGGCACATTCTCGGCTTAAAATTGCTGGCTTCGTCAGCAGGCTTGTCTAAGACAAGTGATCTAAGAAGTAACAACATTACATTTAATATTATATTACGGATCGAAAGTAAATTAATTTCTAAAATTGTCAGGATTTTAAGGGTATCAAAATAAAAATTATGTTTTGAATTAGTTTTTCCTAAAAAAAATCAATTCAGCTATAATATTTGTTTAAGTCCATGACAATAAATGATAAATATGCAGAAACAAAGATTTATCATTTAAGATATAATTAATTTAAATTATTGTATGGTTTTACACATAATTATTATAATATAAAGTGTAATTATTTATAAGCATGTGTGAACATAATATTGTTTTTGAAGCTTCAAAATACGTAGGCAACAAATTGTCTTTTTATCGCTTTTGAGGCATCGCTCTTAGGGTTATTAGAAAATAACCCTAAAGGCTTTAAACTGGTTGATGACAAATTAATTAACACAGAATGACTTAAAAATAATAATGTTCTCACATGATAAATTGAAATTTGCGATCGTAGATATCATTTAAAAAAAGATATTTTCTTCCAAAATTTTTGTACTTTAGTGAACAAGTGACAATTATCTACATAAAGAGGAATTAATCCATTATATGCGAATTAAAAGTGCGAGAAGTATTAAGCTGTTTTGAACACAATGTTTTTAATTACTATAGTTACTACATCTTATCCAACAAAAAATGAGATTTTAAATAAATGTGTCTCACATTAATATTTTAATAGCAAATGCATCAAAATAGGTTGATTGCCCAAGTATACTTATGTAAGACAATCAAAATATTTCACAGAATATATCGTCTTTATGTCAGAAAATTTCAGGGTTTTCGTATCCATTAATTCCATTAATATCCATTTAATGGAATGATAGCCTGAAAGTTCCCTAGAATATTTAATCTATGTCAGAATATTGTAGGGATTTCGGTGAAAACATTAATTTAATGGAATGCTATCTTATAAGTTTTATTATAATAATTGCTATATTTTCGACAAGTATTTCCACTGGGACACAAATCCTTCTACTTAAATATTCGAAACATCATTACGAAATGCTTATTTCAAAATTGCTCTGTGCATGTAAATTCCCAGAAATAATTATTTTTCTTACTTTTAAAAGGACATGACAAATATGTCTGCTTAGTTTTGAATTATTGTCGGATAAAATGAAACAAATCAACGAAGAATTTTGAAATTTTTTGATATTCAATGTAACGTTTTATGATATTAAGAATAAATAATTTAAGTAGCTGCGTTTAATTTCTGTAAATTAAAGGATATCAGTTTTTTGTTTTTATAATTATATAACAAATCATTTAAAACTCGGTTTTTCTCAATAATAATGCAGTTGATATACATTCCTTAAAATTTCATGTCCTCATTTTATTGGAGGTTAAGTAAAGCTTACTTTTTTACTTTAAGTTTGTTTTTTGTTTATATTATGATGAAAAAGATTTAATGCCAGAATGTTTTCTCACAAATGTTAATGAAACAATTTCTAAATAATTGGCAGCATTGTTTTTGTAATTTTGTTTTCAAAATTGTTTTTACATACATTACATGTATTTTTTCTGTTCAAAAGTTTATTTTTTCAATTAATTCTATTAGTTCGTACTCTTCTAATATATTTATTTATTTTTATATTTTGTTTGAGGCACCATTATTACTTTTTATAGCTCTTTACTATTGAAGATAGGAAAATGATTCACTAAGCAAACTATTGTAATGCATTTATTCGATTCCTAATATTAGTTCACTCCCTATATTTATTTATTTATCTATCTTGTTCAAATTTTCAATCAATAGTAAAATACTTTTTATTCATCCACTAAAATTCAAATTCATTCTTTAAAATTTATACTGGATGATACTTGATAATAATCGAGTTTTTTAATTATTAATTCATTAATTAAATTTAATTAATTTTTTATACTTTAAATAGAGTTTTAGCAGTTTGTAATAAAAACTGAAACGAACAGACATTAGCTCAATCTGTAAAATGCAAGGATTTTAGTATTTTGTACGTGAGGGGTGAATAAAGTCAGTTTAATTCTTGAAACATCAATAAATTTTAGATAAATTAATTAATTTTAGTCTTATATGGGAGAAAAAAACTCCTCTTTTATAAGTTGTTTAGTAGGATACAAATTTAGGAATAAATACCGTCACTGGCGATGCTTGTAGGTCGCTGGAATTTTTTTCTTTTGCCCCTTAATAAATAAAATAAAAATATGTCAAATGTATTTACATATTTATACTAATCGTAATTATTTAATAAAAAATAAAATAAAAATTTTTCTTGTTGACATAAGTAGGAATTGGGTTATTTTTTATATTACTTGTTCTTTCATCAATTCCCATAATTTTTCTTTACATCAAACAACATAAAAAAAGTATAACTTTCAGTGAATTAGTTTCTTTGCTTGTTTACTAACTAGAAACAATAAACATTTTAATTCTTAATTGGAAGCAAATATTTACTTTACTCTTTACCTTATTCTTTCATTTATGTCATTAGAGAATTTGGTAGGCAAAATTCCCTGTTATAAATAATATTTTTTGAAAAAGAAATCCTTAATAAAATTATTTAATTATTATTTGTTTATAACTTACTTGCAAATAAATTAATTTATGTTTCACATGGACTCAACTCTTATGGCTAGTTTTATTTCTTAACATTTGTTTTTACCTGTATTGATATCATTATTGTAAAAAATTCTTTTTTTAGGTGAAATGATTTATTAAAACTTCCACTTATCTTGTACAAAATAAGATAGATGAATAAAAAAAAGGCACAGCAAAGCAGAATACAAAAGATTATAAAAAATCATGCGCTCTTTTCTTTACAATCGAAATTTTTGTCTCGAAAAAGGCTGATTCTTATATTTGTCTAGTTTATTTTCTTTGATACGATTTAGGAAATGTCTTGTTGATTACAATTTTGTCTGCAAGCAAGTAATTGTTAGGCTCTCTTTTAAGCATGAGTTGCTATTTCTGGATAGAATATATATATCTGAATCATTGTGTTTTGAGCTATTTCTCTATTTATGAAATGATCTCAAATTTAAGGAATGCGTTTTCTGCTTTTTTTTTGTTTATAGAGGCTTATTGTGAATTTATTGTTCTCAATCTTTTGTAAAGAGGAAATCACACTCCTGTATTATCTCTTCTTTCATACCATATTTTAAATATTGAACAGAAAAATGTTTTAAGCAATTTATTTTTTCTACAGAACTATTGTAAAATGGAGCAATTTAAAAATACTGTTATTGGAAAAAAAATTCTTTACAGTATCATGAAACCATTGTGAAATAAAAACACAACAATCACAATTGATGGACATGTTTCCTTTATCTGTGTGAAAATGCTGAATGCTTAGATATTTACATTGTAATTGTTCAAAACTTCCAGCAAAATTTTGAATACGTTTTTTTTAAATATGTATGTTTTGATGAATCATTAAAATTGATATAAAAATATGAGAATTGTTATTAGTGTTATTAAAAAACATGCTGCTAATTCATCTATTCTTTCTCTTTTCTTAATAATTTAAACATATTCAGTAGAATATACGATAATAACTTGCTTTTCAATTCCTGAAAACTCAAGTTTTGTTCTTCATTGATGTTTTTTTGATATATCTGTGAATTTTCTGTTTCGGCATTTAACATAATATTTAGAAATGCATTGAATTTTTCAAATTTTTAAAATCAAGATATGCAGATACTAAATGTTTGAGATTTGTCTTGTCTACACTTTTGTACAGGATAGCCTAGGGCTTTCTATTCGCCCCCCTTTCGTTGAGAGTTCGAATCCCACCTGTATACTGGCAGGTGCACGTATAAATTTGTTGTAGCAACAATGTCCTTCAAGTCAAAACTTTGAAACTTAAGGTACTGAATCAGAGGGGTAGTTCTCTGATTCAGGTCTAAATTGTGATCTGTGGGTGAGTGAATGCAATGTGTAAATGAATTCCGGCCCATAAAAATAACTGTGATACATGAGTAGCTAAGACGTATTCTTGGCCCTAGATGGCGTTGCTGAAACAAGAGACTCTAAACTCAGCTTAAAATCGCAGATTTTGTCAGCCAGCTTCTATATGACAAATTCACTAAGCAACAGCATACAAAGCATTTTTGTGAAATTGGCTATTAATATAGAGTCTGAAATTCTGACGCTAATAATTATGAAAGAAGTTTAAAATTACAATAATTTTTAGAACATGTCTTTCCTCTTATCTCTCTTTCCCTTGTTAGCATGATTTAAAGCGTAACTTTTCTGTAATGTGTAACTAAGCACACGCACGCATACACATACTCAAACTTTATCAATACAAATGATCGTTCCTTATTTAACTTTCGTAAAAGTGGAAATAAATTTTGGAACATATTTATACTCAAAATCGAAATTAAGAAATAATTCCATTATTATTTAACTATTCCGAATTCCTTATAAAAACCCTATATAAGAAAGGCAATAAAATTGTCGTAAAAAAGGTATCACAAAACATTACTCATAAATTGAATAAAAACATAAATATTCACAGAAAAGAGCGAATTATGGAGAAAAATTTATAATGAAAGAATAAAAGGATTGAAAATTATTTTTGCTCATTCAAATAAATTGTAATTACATATAAGCTATGTGATCATAGATTGCATGTCAAAATTGACACAATGAAGCTCTCTTCTTTCAGCTTGAATGCTATCTAAATGTTAGATTATTCTCCTCACATAGCATCCTGAATATTTTATGGCAGTCAGTGCTATAAATCTTACGACTCTTGGTGCTCTGGATCTAAGTAGTTACAAGTTTTATAGTTCTTAGTAAATGAAATTGTATTTTATTGCTGTAAGGGTGATAAAATTGTCAATAATGGATGATAATCTTCACAGCAGTATTGGTGATAACACTAACAGTCAGAGTTAAGCGAAAATATTGAAAGGTTTTGAGTCAAAATAATTCTTTTTAAAACTGCTATAAGATATTTATCTATTAAATTTGAATTCAATCGGATTAAATCTGTTCTCCGTAATATTATTTGTTGGTTCACTATTATTTTTTATACAGAATAAGAAAGAGGAAAGCAGATTTTTTACTTTCTCACTTACATTATATACAAAGAAAACGTTGTAATCATTAAAAGGTTTCTTTCCCGAGTTTTTAGGAATCCTCATGCCAGAACCCTTGAGACATATTTTGGAAAGTATGACTGAAAAGTATTTGGAAAGTACATTGGAAAAACATATTTTGGAAAGTATGACTGAAATGTATTTGAAAAGTATGACGGAAAGTACTTGGAAAGTATGTTGAAAAACATATTTTGGAAAGTATGGCTGAAAAATATTTGAAAAGTATGACGAAAACCATATTTTAGAAAGAAACATTTTTTAGAAACATATTTTAAATCTTTATGACTTTCTGTCTGTGAACAAAATATCTCAATTTTTTGACTAAATGAATAGAATATTTAGTGTCTTTACTTCAGATGTGTATATTGTTATTAGATACTAAAATGTATGCATATTAGATTTTTTCTCTTTTAGATGGCCATGTACAAATGAACAAAAAAATCATTTACTGTCAATAGTTAAATAAAAAAATCTTGTTCATAAATTTATCAAAAATATCGATACATCTTAAATTTTGAGTAACAATTTAAATTAAGGAAATTTGGGATTTATTACGAAAATTATAATTCTAAATCAAACTTTGTTTATTTGTAAAATTTTAATAATAGAAACGTATCTATAAAGAGAGCCTAATTGGAGCAGCAAATAATTACATAGTATGTAACATAAGTCTATAAATGTTTTAATAAATGAAGAAAGTTTAGCTTTTATCTGGATCCTCTACTCTGTGAATAATATTTAACAAGATATTTTTAAATAACCTTAATATTTTAAATAAAAAGAGATAAACTTCAATCAACTGAGTCAGTCTTTAAAACTGATTGATTTAGGAATATTTGAATATCACTATTCAATAAAAACGGGTAATTTTAAGCCATTTTATGCACCATTCCAAAGATGATTAACGTTCAGGGTTTCTCAAGACTGACTGACCTTAGAATTAAAATGTTAATTGTCATAAACTATTCTATTAAAACTTCTTGATAAATTTGATAATAACAATGCTCAAGTTTGATAGCAGATGATAGAAACCTTCATTTATTTACCTAAATTTGGATTGTCAAGAATATTTCGCAGAATAGGTTTCCTTAGAATTAAAAGATGTATAAAATTTAGACTTAATAATTTTTTTGTTTATAGATCGAAACAAATTAAAACATTGTTATTTGCACCATTTAAATACTTTTGAAACTAAAACTAAAAACTGAAAACTAAAACTTAATTAACAATGACAAGTCACATAAAGTATTTAATTAACAATGACAAGTCACATAAGTATTTAATAAACATTGTCGTTACATAAAGTATTTAACTGAAAGTGCATTATCACTGGAGAACCGGCTGTTTGCCGAAGGCTGCTAGTAATCAATAAAAAAGCGATGAAAATGTATATTAGGCTACTTTTACTATACCACAAAGCAAGACACGTTAATGTGCAGGGCTGTGAACGTAAGAATCTGAGTACTCATGATGTTTGAGGTCTAATAATTTTATGCAGGGTGAAGGAAGTGGAATTACAGAATAATTAGTGAGTATACATGAAAGTTTCAGAAAAACCCTACTTTGCAAATTCTTTCATATTAGCATTTAAAAAGATTTAAACAATAAATTATATTCTGAGCCACAAATCAAGAATCTTATTTCAAATTTATTATTTTATTTTATAATCAAGAATATTGTTCTCAATTTAAACTCTATTCAAATTTTTAAAATAGCAACCATCAATAAATTTATTCTTGAAATAAGATAAAAAGAAAACAAAGAATATTTTACTCTGTCGAAAAGTTTTAACTTCGTATTTTTTAATTATTAGTTTCATCTAATAATTAAAATGAATGTGCTTGCGTGAACAGTGACTCTCTACAGACCTGAACTGTTAGACTTAGAGCTTTAAGACTTGGCAAGTACTTCTTTTGGAAGATGGGAGTACGGCAAGAGGGAAAATTAGTCTTAACTACGCTGTGATAATATGGAAAATATTTGCATTAAAAAGGTTTATGTTCACAATATATAGAATTTAAAAGAGAGAATTAAAATTATGCAAGTTTCCATGACAATTTGGTGTAATCATGAATATTAAATTATATCTAAGCAATTAATCTGAAATTAGCATTAAAAAATCTAATAAAATAAAATCAATCTTCGAAAGAGCTGGTCTTCAAAGGCGACTAGTAAGAAATAAACCAAGATAAAATAAAAAAAATGAAGCAAGCATAAAAAAGAAGAAATAGTGAAATGTTGATCCTACATTATTATTTTATTCAAAAACATGCATATAAGTTATCGAGTATTCTATAATCGCGTGCCAATTGGATGATTCTTAATGATTTATTTGCATGCTGATATCATGGATCCTCATTTATAATGCTTCCAATTCAGTGAAAATTTAGTAAACTCTCTGCTTATTTTCGTTCTGTCTATGTTATTCACTCATGAAATAAATTTTTAAATAAATAATTATAATGGTTAAAGTTTACAAGAAACTTCATGCCTGCTTATAAATTTGGCTAAGAATATCTTTGAATATTCTTAATATTAAAGCACTCGCAATTAAATACAATAAAGAATACACAATATAAGGTGACAAAAAAAAAATCTGAGTGAAAAACGAGAGAAGACTCTCGGAGACTGACTCATAAGAAAGGTGCCCAGAGCAAAAATGATGGGTTGTTTAGAACTTCTTTACAGCTTATAATTAAGAAAATATTGTTCAAATCCAGAGAATGAAAATAAACGATGTACATAAATCCAGTTTAGTCATTGATTGGGATAGATTTAAGCATCAACATTTTTTAACATGTTACAACAATGAAAATGTGAGTGTATACAAACATAAAAATTAGATAGAAATTCGATATGCCATATTGTTAATGCGATTGTAGTAGTTTTATATTGAGCTTTGGCTCCAATCGTTTGGCCAAATTATCTGAAACGCTTTATAAGCTGTCTTTACTGTAATGCTAGAAACAAAAACACCATGTGTAAAGCTTCGAAAATCAAAATCTCGGTGACTGCCAATAACTTTTAACAAGTCATTGATTTTTATATTCATCTGTTTCAGTCACAATTACACCAATCCAACAATCTTAAAATGGGAAACTTTTAAAATAAGAAACCTAAGCGTTTATGAAATTCACGGTCTTTCTCAAGATTCTCAATTACTCTTTATGAAGACAGAATGATGGTACCTTGTAGTATACGAAGGAAAAAAAAACAATAAATGGCAAAAATACCACTATTATGGTTCGTTTATGCAAAATATTATGAAATGTAGATGTAATGACTTAAATATATTTTTTTTGTAAAAAAAAGAAAAAAATTAAAGCTATAGTCTTTGAATTTAAATGGTTTGAAATTTTTAATTCACATTTAAGTATTCTACTGAATTTGAATAATATTATGATTTTCCTGAGTAATAAATTTCATGCATATTTAGTTAAAAATCTTTTATAGGGCGTGATAATTAAATTGAAATTGGAACCTGCGAATAATTTAATTATGTAATATGAATACAAGATAAGTGATAAAATATACTGAAATAATTGAGAGGGATTCTTCGTATTTTTATTTTAACAAGCAAAATATCATCGAATAAAGCATTAAAGGATTTCAGTAATTTTAAGGAATTGATTAAAAATTAATCTATATTGAAAGAATCTGACAGTCTTCTATTATTTTATCTTTATAGAAATACTATCCCTTTTTGAGGTGCAACTCCTAATTGAAGAATCGAAGCTTCCGGCATGGTGGTTGGTTCTCGCCATAAATGTGGGTCCACGAAATGCGGATGTGGTGGGTTGGTTCCTCTCTCGATTAGGGGACGGTGATGGCTCTTAGAATTCAATTGCAATTCTCATTCTCGTCAGTGTTGCTATCGCGGAGGTCCGGTCATTCAAGTTTTATCGTGTACCTTCAGGGCGGGTCGGAGAGCCAGTCTATGACTCATACAAATAAAAAATTTTCAGGAGAAACAACATATTAGAAATTAATTACTGAATATTTCATTAACATATTATAGAGAATTATACTTAAGATAATTTTCTAATGTTGTTTTAAAATTTACATTATTATTTTGTTTGTATTCTTGAATTAAAATTATCTAAAACAATTAAAGTTAAAAAAAAGGAATGAGTCATTCTATTATCATCAATCAATATTCTATCAATCTTTATGAATTATCATCTATTTGTTTATTTAAATAATAAAGATTTTATTCTTTTAGGTAAAAGTTAAAATAATTAAGGACGACCGAATTAAATAATTTCACTGTCAGATTATATTTTCCTCGCTTTAAACATAAAAAATATTTGACAAGATAAATAATTTCTCTACGAAATAGATTTAATATTTTTTTGGAAAAAACAAACCGAGGTAGCTTCCAAGCTTTGTCTCATTTCAAGTGGAAATAAAGCCGCCATTTATTTTTAAGTTGAATTCTTTATTGCGACTTTTGGAATGACATTGAAACTGGACCCATTGAATCGAATTCGATCCCGTAAAAAAGTTATGTTCACAATTTTATTTTTATCTGGAGACAAAAATCTTTATTGCCACATTTATAGTCCATTTTACAGTTACAGTAAAATCTTTTTCTGATATATTTAATTCGAAATGTAACGCGTTCTTCCTCAAAACCCATTTAAATTCAGGTGAAAGGACATGTCAATAAAATAATTTTTTGCTATAATATTTTAAGAATGTTTTGGTGTAAATGTAAATACATATCTGATCGTTTTTAAAGAAGAAAACTTAAATGTCACCCATGAAAGAAAGAATAAAATAATGTTGTGAAAACGACTTAAAAAAATGTGTAAATATCACATGCATTGTTCCTGCCTATTGAAAATATAAAAATGCAAATGTCCCATTTGATATTTTTTATCTCAAAAACTGTTCATATTAAAAAGGCAATGCAATATTATTTGTTGAAAGATAAATTTCTGCATGAAATATCCGAAAACTATTAATAGATTTTACAAAACCAGCTACACAAATAAATTAAAGATTTCAGCATCTTTAAAGTACTAATTTGTATTCATACAGTTAACCATTTGAGAATGAGTTGATTTAATTGATAAAGTACTGTATGAAATCTTATTTTAGTCGATACAACAATTAACAGCTAGTGATAATAAAAATAATTTTCAGCACCACTATCTTAATTAATCTCTATTTGACAGGAAATGTTTTATTATTAGATTGAGGAGATGCGGCAAAGAATAAAGTTGCGAAGGAAATCGAACTCACTTATTTTTGTTTGAATCACCACAAACGAACTGTTTTTTTAATTTTTTAATTTATGAACTTTGCACCTTTTTTCATTTCTTTTCTGGTGGCACCAGCAAAGGATAATCGAATTAGTATTATGTTTTGTTTTTTGGCAACATAAGTTGCTGTATAGTTGTTTAAAATTCAGTACGGAGATGCTGTATCTGTGATGTGTGTAATTTCGTATGTGTTATGTGTAATATTATTTATTAAAATAATCCTTAAAACGTCAAGACTCCTTTCAACTTTTTTAATGTGGACTTAGTGTCGAATATTGTTTTTTAGGCATGCTCTATAACGGGAACTTGGATGGAATTTTAAGAGGAACGGAAAGGTATGTGGATCCTTCTTGTCTTTCCATAAGAAATATAAAATTTAAATCTGCAACAAATACGGTGGACCTAGCTGGAGGCCATGTAGAAAACTCGATGGAGTCGCCGAAGAGCATTGCCATTTAACAAGAAGGAACAAATTACATTTGATGACGTTTGGCCCTTGCAAGCAATAAATAGCCCTCTAGAGAAAACGCATAAAAAGAATAGAAGAAGAACAGAGCATTTTAGATAACATATTAAATTGTGAAATATCAAAAATTTATAAAATACATTAAATTAGTGTTAATTTTTTACTTTAGGCCAGACTGACTGAAGATTTAATCACTGAAACATTTATGAGTTCTTAGACTTCAAGAGACATCCAATTTCTTGGTCATCTAAGTCTGTGTTCTCATTATAATGCACGGGCTTTGATCACGTGACTTATAGATACCTTTTTCGGCGCAACTCTGACGGATCGAACTTCGGTCAATTGATTTTGGTACACAAAAAATACACCATGGCAGTGTATAATTGTCTAAGATAAAAATGCCTCTCTGAATTAACTGAAAAAAATGCCATTAACTGAAATGTTTTTTAAATATTGATGGGTTGTTCGCCCCTTGACGGAATTATTTTATGTACCCTGCATATCCTTAATTATTAGTTTTTTTAGTCTTATTTCTGAGTTGGATTTTTGATTCATGGAAAGATATTTCTTGGGTTTCTAAGCTTAAAGCTTCCTTGGCAGGTGAATCAGCTTTTTGATTTCTGACATACCATTAAAGAGCTCTAATCCAGATCATTTTAACATCAAGTCCAAAGCATTTTGTTTAATATTTATTATTATTAGCATTATTACATTACCAACGGAATAAAATCCATTAAAGTCGATCTTGAATTAGAAATTATCTTTACCCCCTTTTGTGATAAAGAATAAAACAATTAAACATAATTCTATATTGTTGCATTTTATATTAAAAAAAATTTCTATTTCCAAAACAAAAAGATGGGCTTATTAAATAGTAATTATTCTCCTAGGTGGTAGAAGAGAGCTATGTTGACTAGAATTCTTATTTTTCGGGTGAGCCATAGTGCATTAAATAAACAACATACTAGTAAGTTTAGAACACTTTAAGCCTGTCGTGGTGAATTATTCTTCTGTTGGTATGGTTTGGAAGTTGAAGAAATCACCATCATTGAAGGTATCATCATCATCATATGTTTGTGGTTCAAAACTGCGATGTCGTTCCCAAATAGTTTTAGTGTTTTTGTAAAGTATGACATTAATATAATTAAATTAAATCTATTATGTCAGTTAGAAATAAGTTTTAAAAAAAATTCTGGATTATTAACTTAGAGGATTCTAATATTTAAATGCAACAGGAAAATGAAATATTCCCCTTGAAATGTTGAAAAAAAAAATGAAAAAGAAAAAGGTTCATAAATGAAAATATATTGAATTATACATTAAGATATAACAGTAATTTTATATTCCCTAAATTTTTCTCTAATTCATTAGAGAGAAATAAAAAATATTTAATGAAACTAAATTTCAAATTTATGACAGACTTAGGAAAAGCTTTTTAAATATTTCCTAAAGAAAAGGATTACTTAGTTATATTCTATTATATCACATTCATAGTTACTCATTTATACTTGAAACCATATAGCAATAGCTGACATCATGGATATAGAGTTTTCATTTATATAGAGATAGGATATAGAGTTGGATATAGAGTTACTTTCATGGATATACTATCTTGTGAATTTGTTTATTACAATTGCAATATTTTAAATTCAATTTTTATTAAATTTTCTTGTTTTTTCATATAAATTCTATGCTATAATTTTTTTTTCATGGGTAGAAGCCTTCTGAGTGCCCAATTAATATATTATAATATCGTTGATATTCATGAATAACTTAAAATTTGAATTAACATTTTTTCCAATTTAAATTTCTGAAGATTTAAGAAAATTTCATCTACAAAATTTAAAAAATTAATGCATATAAATAGGAATTATTTGCATTTTATTAGAAACAAAAAAATAAAATTGAAAAGCTCAAAGCTAAGCTATGATTTCGAACTGAATTAAAATATGATGAAACGAAGTTATATTAACTATATTTAATGTCTTTGTAAACGGTTATTTAGGTATACAGAGATGAAAAAAAAATAAGCATCTGTTTCATCAGAAAATGGTGTAATATACGTTACTATACATCTTGGGATCATTCTTAGTGAATTTTTTCAATAAGCATTCAACTTATAAAAAAACGAAACATAAAGTTAATATAAATGTCATTTTGTAATTTTTGAATAAAATATTGTAAGTTATATTAAGAAGTAAGTTGAACTGTGAATTTTATTTCACAAAACTAATTTGAAATTTAAATATATAAAATAATGAAATACAATAAATTATTTTGTTAATGTACTATTATTTTCTTTTGTTTTCGTTTGTATTCTTAATATCTTATTAATAAATAAAAGTAATTTTTGAAAATTTGTTTTTTTTTTTCATTTTTTTCCTCTTTTAATTTATTGCTTTTTATTGCATTTTTTTTTCAACATTCAGCATTCAACAAAAAATATTTAAATCATTAGATAAAAAAAGAAAATTTTTCAAAAATATACTCAGTAATCTGTCTATCTTTCAAGTATATACTAAAATTGTGGAATGTCATATAATGTGTGATTTAAATCATTTGGATTTAATTCTTCTGCCAAAACCGCATTTTGTTATTCCTAAAATATATGCTCAGAATGAAAGTAAATTTTGATGAAACATGGATGATCTTGTTAATCTTTTAACAAGTTAAAAGATTAACAAGATCGTCCAAGATGTTAAATCTTTTTTAACTCACTTAATTAGTTTTCAGTCATTTAAACAATTTATTTTTGACAGGTATATAAAAATAGTAACAAATGTGTAAAATTTCTTTCCTTCCTTTTTTGTAGTTAATGCAGACATTTTCACAAAGTTGTTCTTTAAGTTCCTTTCCCGAAAGGGAGATTTTCTGGGGATTAATTCACTAATCTGGTCTTTCAACGCTGAGAAATGGGAAAACCCGTCAAGGTTTTGGTTGGCCGAGTCAATTAATTGAACGTAAAGCCTGATTCCCCATCTTTATATTTATTAAAATCTGGTGGATAGTTTCTAATAATATTTATTAAAGTGCCCAAGAATCATAACCTAGCTTATAGTTTGAATGCTGTAACAAGTTAAATCAATGTAAGTAGCAAAAGGATTTTTTGAATATTTTTCTTTTTTTTCTAGCGCATTTTAAACATACAAGTTAAAAACTATTATAAAAATCAACCTATAAATTATCTATATATTTATCTTGGTATAATAGTATATCTTGTTAATCTTTCAGAATGCATTATCACTAGAAAAAGTAATTATGTTTGAAAATACATATCAGAATCAGTTGAATGCAACTTTCACCGAAAAAATACTTCTGTAGATTTATATTAATCATTAAAATCGCTTTCTTCTTCATTTAAAAGTGTTTGGAGCACAGCTTCATAATAGGATTAGTAAATTGTATGATATCTCGAGGCCTAAGTTTTAGAGTCACCTGCGAAGCTTTGTTTATCACTGGGACACCAAGAGGGAGATGCGGTCTTAGAGACCACGCTTAAAGAAATAACTAAATTATTTTTAAATGCAATCCGGTTGTGCATGTGTATTGAAGGTCACGAAACAAGAATCTACAGAATCAATCCATTTAATTGAGCTAAAAATAGATTAGGGGTGACTAAAAATCCATCGTTAGCGGTCTCACAGACCGCATGTCCCCAGTTAAAGGTTTAAAACTTTTGTGCCTCTATCACCCTATTTCCAATATCCTAAAACCACATGCTGAAGGAGCACTCTAATCTTGGTAAAATAAATACTTTTAAATCATAAAGCTAATAATGATAGTTACAAATAAAATGTATTCTATGAATATATTCCTTATTTATTAAATTATTAAACCATAAGGTTATTGCAAATGGATAGCTTTATTTCCAAGATAAAAATTTTATCGATATTTTTTGCAAGTAAAAAAATTAAAAGTCTATCTGCTGGTACTGTTTTAATACATATTTAACTTACTAATTTATAAGATTGCTTTATTTAATGCAGTATAGAATGAAAAAATGAAATGTTCAAAGGCTCTTAGAATTATATTTATACTGTGGAATAATGAAGAGCTCAAAAAATTAATCGAATAAAAAAATAATTTCTTTCTTACAGCATTTTGTTTGACCATTTTAATTTAAAGATCGAAGATTTGAGAAATTATTGTAGTTAACTCAACTTCAAAATATCGTTTTACACTTAACTCCAACATTCTTCTTACAATAAAAATTATTTTATATATATTTATATTTTCTCACGATATCATTGCATTAAAAATTATTATACTTCTTTTTTTTTTCTCACAAAACATCTACTGGCTTTGATATCCTTATTTTAAAAAATTAAATTATTATAACTAAATGCATGAAATAAATTTATAGTTTAAAGTAAAAAAAAATGTTACTTAAAGATTGTGTGAGAATATTTTTCAGAAATTCCAGTGGCACTTTTCATAGTAAGAAACTTTCTTCAAAGAAACCGAAAACTATTGAAGCTTGTGCTCATGTAAGAAAAATTTTAATGTTTAAATCCAGAGTATGTCTGTTTATATAGGGAAATAAAAGTATATATCCTTCAAGTCTCTATTTATTCTCAGTATGCGAATCTTACAATTCTCCTCCTCTGAAAAACGTATTATTCACACATGAGAGGATATTATATAAACAGCATATTCAGAAACAGGCAGAAAAGCTAACACTAGAACAATTTTTAAAAAGAAGTGTATGAAAAATTTAAAGCTGCCAGCGAGTAAAGCAATGGATATAGAAAGTAAATATTTCAGACATTTTTCTCGGAATTATTTTCTCAATTTATAAAATCAGTTTTTGTAGAGCCATGACTGTGATAATCTTTTTTCTCTTTGCAAGTATGGAAGTTTGTCTATGTTCGATTTACACTTGTCTTTCGAGAATGGCACAAGGCACTATGCATTAGAAAGTACATTCTGACAAAATAATTTTTAAAAAAGAGAGGCTCATATAAAATCTTTTTTGTCTCATTTTTTATGGCTCAAAATCAAATGTCCAGGAATAATTATTTAGTCTTCGAATAATCTGTATGAGTTTATGAACATATCTATTAATGTGTGTGTTATAATATAGAAATTAAATAAATATTGAGAGATAAGTAAAGCATATATTATACGTACAATTTTCACAGTATTCTATTCTTTAAATAATTAAGTACAATTTTCACAGCATTCTATTCTTTAAATAATTAAGTCAATTTTCATAGTATTCTATTCTTTAAATAATTGGCATTTATTAAGTACATTTTTCATAGTATTCTATTATTTAAACAATTACTACTTGTTAAGCACAATTTTTATTGAATTCTATTCTTTAAATCTATATCTATACTTATAATAAAGCTCAATGTGTGTGTGTGTGCGTGTGTGCGTGTGTGTGCGTGTGTGTGTGTGTGTGTGTGCGTGCGTGCGTGCGTGTGTGTGTGTGTGTGTGTGTGTGTGTGTGTGTTGGCGCTCTACAGGCCAAACCGTTGGACCTACAGCTACCAAATTTGGTACATGTATACCTTGGAGGTCCGGAATGTGCACCTCGGACCCCCTTTTTCGAATTTTTAATTAGAATTTGAATTAATTAAAATTTAAGCAAAATTTCGACGTTTTTCCGCTATAACTTCCGAAAATATGATCGCATAAACATGATGTTTACATCAATTTAAAGATTAAAAAATTAGCTTTCTAACGGTATCAGATTTTTAATTTATAATGTAAGCTTCTATTTTTAACGAATTTTTAAAGAAATATTTTAACCATGTTTTTATCACGTGACTGGATAAAATAAAAGAATGCCGGAAGTTCAAATAAAAAAAATTATCATCGCAAAATAAATCTAAAGAAATGCAACTTTCAGCACGTGACTGGATAAAATAAAATAAATATAAAATGTGATATTTTCTTTAAAAAATAAATGCAAAGCAAAGCTACAATCGTTTGCAATATCTATACCATTAACTCAATAAATCTTCTTTATTTACGGTAAACTTGATTGAATTTAGACAGGATATGCATTGAAATCCCGACTCAATGGCATATTTATGTAATCGTTTGCAATATCTGTATCATTAATTTAATACTTTTTTTCACTTTCTCGCTTTCTTTAAAAAAAACATATGTAATATTTTGGCAACATCACCGAATTTTTTTTTAATATTTTGGAAGCATAACCGATGGTTAAAACTGACTGATTTATAAAATTAAAGAATATTATTAGGAAAAGGTGTACTTTTAGAACTTTTCGTCCATCATCTTAAAGAAAATATTAATATCAGGTCAATCAATGCCCGGAATTACTTCAAGGCTAATGAATATGTGATTTAATTGAAAATTTTAGAACGCTTTACTCATGGCGAACCAGCTGGTCGCCAAAGGCGGCTAGTAATTAGTATATATTAGTCGGCTTCCTGGCCTAGAGGTAGCGCGTGTTCCCCGTGGGCTGGGTATCTTGGTTAGGGAGTGGTTTCTCCTTCCTTTCGTTCTTGTGTGAGATGTGTGAATGAGCCCCCTTGTATAAAGGGATTGAACAAGCGATTGCGGGTCATCTTTATTTGAGCTAGAAATCAAACTTTTGCATTCGGATGCTCAGGGGTATTTATCCTCAAAAGCTACTGTATTCCTTTTCCGTATTAACACGGAGACATCATCAATAGTATTTATTATGTACAATTTTCTTATTATCCCATTATTTAAGTAATTGGTATTCATATACAGTATTTACACATGTATATTATACACAAACTATAAATTTCCCTTCCATTTAGTTAAATGTCACTTTTTAAGTACTTGTGCTTGTTTGGTCCGTTAGGACTCTCATTCGGATATATTTATGATAAAACTCAAAGGATTCTAAGTTTACAATTGTTTAATAATGATAGGTTATGCAGGTACCTCTTTTCTGTAACAATCCTTTAAGAACACGAGCTGTCAGTACAGTGGCAGGGGTAAGGAATTTATAAATTTATACTGAAAATTTCAAAAACTATGTTTTAAGAACATTATTTTATCTGTAGAGATATTTATCAAACACAATTTTTTAGATTTATTCCATTGTCAGCACAGTCCTTTTGAGTCGTCGTCAGATTTCAGTTTCTACTTTAATGAATCTTCATATGTATCCTAATGGAAGAAAACCTGATGATAAGAAGCTTGATCTGAGAGGTGGACGTGCCATAATTGCTCAAGGAGTTTTACATAGCTTTGAGAAATCTGTCATATCATAGGTTTTCCCAAAGAAAGTTTTTATGTTTTTGCATACAGATATAGTTTCTTTTCAATGAATTGAAATAAATTTTTTTCACAATTATCTAGTTCACCATTCAAAAGTGTTATTTGGTATAAATTTAAATCAAAATTCATTTTTAAAAACATAAAATATTCTTAATTAAATATTGGGTCGTTCGGAAAGTCATTTCGTATTTTTGTGTCAAAATGAAAAGAAATTTTCGTTTAATGAATAAATTATTTATTAAATTATAAAATTGCCATTCTGGTCTAATACCTTTTGCCATTCTGGTCTAATACCTTTTGGTAGTAACATGATTACACGCTCATAAAAGTGTTGGTCTTTGCTGTAAAAAAAACTGATCGAGGTGGTTTTCGACCTCCTCATTTGAAGGAAAAATTTTGCAAATCAGTTCTGGTACTGATGTACTGTTAACACATCTTCTCCACACATATTGGCTAATTTATTTCTGGCTTGAACAGCATTTTTACCTTTTATAGCAAAAAAGAAAAAAATGACGAAAATGCTGTTTATTGCTCTCCATATTTAAAAGGGCACCATCCAAAAACTACTGCGAAGAATCAGCTGCACTTTTTCACACTCAAGCCTTGCTATATCAGCTCTTAAAGCATAAAATGATTTTGCGGTTTAAGTATGAAATTGTGTGCGAAAAATGCAATTAAATCCTTTGTCAGGAAAAAACGAAATTACTTTCCGAACAACCTAATATATCTATCGTAATTTGTTACATTTCCTTTATTCTCATTTATTTCTGTGTTGTTCTTTTTCCTTCTCCTTAAATAATCCTGATAACTAAATGCTAATAAAACACTTCATGTAATAATTTTTCATTTATTACTTCCATTATTTCTTAATATATTTCAATTTGAAGCCATGACTCTGAATTTAATGAATATCTATGAGCCTGCCGTTCATAGCAGTTTTAGTTTTAAACAATTCTAGTTTATTTACATTATGACGTATTACACAATGAAACATTTTGCGTTCAAATTTCGATTTCCTAACCCGAAAGAAATATTTATTTATTAAAATTTTATTATATTAGCTTGAATATTATGGATGTTATTATTTATTATGCATTTATGTAATTCGATATTCTCTATTACATTTCATAAGTATACTTTATTGCAAATGATGCCTACTTTCTGGCATCTGATACAGATGATTAAACAGGCATGTTATTTCTTCACTCAACACATCGGCGGACCATATTAATACTCCTCCTAACACATTCATTGGATTAAGGATCTCTAAAAAAATACTCCTCAAATAAAATCACACCAATTTAAAAAACAACCATCTTCTATTAAAACACAATTATAAATTGATAGAACAACACAGTAATAAATATATATACAGCTCGCGACACGTAATTGCATTGAGTCACGAGATTGAGCGAGATGGAGAAATGCGCGTGAACATCACACAGACTATTATTAGATGTTTATAAGTTTAGATGATTCCGAAATAAAATTTCTGAATTGATTAATATTATTACATTGTTCTGATTTGAAGAGTTTCTTGGAGAAATCTTGGAGAGTTGGTGCAACGTCAGCAGTTCTAGTTAAAAAAAATATTTTAAATAAATAATAAAGAATCTTTAAGAATGCAGCGACCTTGAGGCTAAAACCTCATTAATGGAGGAATACTACTTTTGAATCCTCTAAAAAAGAATTCGCTATTTGGTTAAAAGAATTTGCGAGCAAAACGCCTTATGCTGCTTTCCTGCCTTTTTTTCTTTCCTTTTTTCATAATTGCCTTATATTACATTTAATAGTTAATAATTTTTTAGTGTTTTCCTTCTCTTGATTTTTAACTCTTTTCTTAAGATAAATTTTCAGTTGTGAATATCTTCTAATGTTATTTATAAGGTTATTTTATGTTATAAGTTACAATTCTTGTTAGACGTGTATAATATCATTCGACATCTGGTATTTTTCAGTCCGATAAATTCTATTAAAAGAAACACGGATATGATTTTTAATATTAATGGTTAGCGTTTTAAATCAGATTCTTAATTTTACAAATGAGTCTATCCGTTTTTGATGTTCTTCTTATATGCTAATATTAAATCGTGATGCATACTGGAAAAGCGAAAACCTTCCGGAATGATGAATAATAACCTTCTCTTAGTAGGGTAAAACGTATGCATTCAATTTTACAATTATTAGAGATGATTTTATTGCTGTTTATCCAAACTAATATACTTATAATGTAAAATTTTGGCTGAAACACAGAATATGTGTAAAAGGAAATAAAAAAACGAGATTTTTATTCAAAAGTTTGAGTTAAACGCAATCAGCCAAGAAAACATTATAAGTAAAGAAATCTTTAGCTTTAAAAAAATAAAAATATTTTTTTGAAAATATATACCCAAGGCAGAAAAGATATTCGAATTAAAGTGTGTATAGCTATAATTGATTTCCCCGTAATATTTAAAATTTTTTTCCTGGACTTTTTTTAATCAAATGATAACTTATAACCCTCTTTAGTTATATTACAAAAGCCTATCTCTGATATGCGAATTATTGAAATGTTTGCAATCCCAAATATTGCTGGACAATAAAAAATATTACATATTTAGACATTAGAGGAAAGATAATTTTTTCTTAACTATGTTTTTATATTTACAAAGTTTATTTACTATTTCATGCAAAATAAATATTCAAATAAACATTATAAAGGTTTTTTAAGCTTCTTCAATCTTTAAGGGCTTCAGTATATCCCTTAACCTTTTTTATTTTCTAATGCCAAAATTTCTATAAAAAGAGAAAATTTAATGCAGAGATAGAGTTTAGAATATATATTCATAATTTATAAACTCTACTTAATTTTTTTTTCTTCTGAGACATCAGAAGAGTTTTTGTTTAATAATGATAATTTAAATATAGAATAATTTTAACTTTTAGGAAATTGTCAGAGAATATGCATGGTTTGAAAACTAATTTTGCACCATATGCCATATAGAGATACATATTAATATATATTGTCCTATTTTTAAAAGCGCAAAACAGAAAATTCAAATTATGAATTTTAATAAGTAGGGAAGCGATGAATAAGAAACAATGGTAAAGTGCAAGAAGGAACAAATAATTACGATACTGGCTCAAAGACTATATTGCTTTTATAAATGATGTTATCTTAAAGTGGCTTTTAATCTTAATTAAAAGAATAGTTTTATAAAGTGAAGTTCAATAAATTTTCATTACTCAAATAGTAAAATTGAGTTAGAATGTATATATTTTTAAATAATCGAAAATAATGCTATAAAACTTTATAAGCATTAGAAAATTGCTTTGAAAATTTCTAAATTGTTGAATCATCTCAAGTTATTTTCAATAAAAAATGAATGTCTTACCATTACAGAGTATTATTCTAAAAATAAAATATTAAAGTCGAAAAAAATTCGTGATATTTCCATCAATTAATAAAATACGTTACTTTTATTATATCTTTTTTTTCTAAAAAAATATCAAAGAAATAGAAAGAGGAAATAAATTAAAAGGATATACATTAAATGAAATTAAATCAATGAATAATGCTTAGGTTTATTCAAATAAAGAAATACACAGAACACATGAAGTTGATTCCAAAAGTCAGCTTTATATTCTGGAAACTCATAAATTTAGAAAAAGGCCATATCATATCTTTTAAACAGGTCATATCTCATCTTTTAAATAACATCACGTCCTGAATTCTATTAACGTATTCGTTTACTTTGGTACAATCACTGGATCCTTAATGTATAAAAGGATAAAATGTACGTTCCTTTCTTTCAACACAGTTAAACAATTCGCTATGGTTTGTTTGGAAGAGTTGTGAATAAAGCTGATTACTTATCCAAACATTCATCAACGAAACATAATTGGTGCCCAATGCTTGTTAAATACCCAATTACCTACCTGCAGCTTTGTTCTCCTTCTGGCAAAGGTTTAATAACACAGGAGGTGGGTTGTATCGAAATAATGGGCAAACAAAATAAATATGTGAGGTCCAGAATTATACGTAACTAAAGTCTCTTAACTTTTTGATTTATTCAGAAAAAAGGTTCATTTGCTATAAATCACGCATTTTGTAGATAGAATTATTATTATTAAATATAATATTGATTCATATGTTTTGACAGTTGAAGATATGAATAATAGTAATGGATTTCCAATTTTGATATGTTTGATAAAAAAAGGAAGTGAAAATTTTGAAATCTTTTTGATTATTTATATAAGCTTAGTTCAGCTATATTAAGGTTTTGTTATAAAGCAACCCCAAGGATAATCTTAGCGAAGACAAGTTGACGGGGATGGCACCGTCATTAGAGTCTTTCTCTTCAGGTTTCCTCACCACACCAGAGGGAAGATGCTTGCCCCAACGGCTTAGACATGCGCCACTTGGTTCTTCTCTCCAGGTTCTTCGATAGAATCGGATCTCGAAACTTTATTTTTCCTGTTCCGAAGTTGAGACCATACCACCAGACCCTTCCCTATTTGAATCAAAAGTAAGATAATTATATTTGAAGTGCATAGATTCTAATCTAATTTATTTAAATATTTTCAGATATCACAGTGAAAAGAAAATCTCATGAATAAAGATATATTCATTCGCAATAGAAAAATAAATCTGACATTTGTAAATTTAAACTGGTGTTTTTATTTGTTTGTAATTTAATTTATTTGTAATTTGTTTATAACTTTATTTATTTGTAAATTTAAACTGGTGTTTTTATTGATATACTTTATAAAAAAATAACAGATAAAGAGTAAGAAAAATAAAGGTATAAAGGGAAAATGTCCTCAACTGGAAGAATTTTTTGCTTCTTTTGGTTGTCATGGTGTCTCATTTCCAGATAATTTTTCAAATTGATAATTCATGCAAGATAAAAATCTATAGATACTAAAAGAGAGGAATTTTTATTGCCTCACAATCCTCTTTTTTTATAATATAAAAATTCTATCAAATGTGCAGAATAACCAATGAAGTGAATTCATGCTGTCATAATGCATCTCAAATAATTTCTTCTTTTAGATTAGAATCTATTGAGAATCAGAAAGAAAATATGTATGATTTTAGAATTGTTAGACTGCCAGCAAGTTAGAAAAAGAATGAATTTCCTTTCATTTTATTGAATTAGTAAGAAAATTATTATACTTTATCAAGACAAACTTATCAATAAGTTTTAGTTATAAAAACAAGTTATCATATTTATAAAACATTTTAAGGATATTTTCTGTGGTAAAGAACAAAAAAATGCATCTTGAATTTGTAATGAAACTTTTTTTTTTAAATCTTGATTTTTTGCTGTCATTGATCCTTTGATTTATTGTCCAACTTTTCTAAAGTTACTCAAAAATATAATTGCTCAGGAGTAAAATATGAAAATGATTCAAATGCTATTTAAATAGCAAAGAAAATAACATTCAGTTTGGGTTTATTTAGACATCTTTAGTGAAACTTTGGTATTTTATTTGAAAAATGGAGCACTTTGCAAAATTTTATTTTTATTCCTTTTGATGGATTTTAAATGGTTTATTGAATGATTCATTAATCATTCTAGATTACAATAACTGAATGAACTGCAATCATGCAAAAGAAATTCGGAGTTAAAAAAGTATTTTAAGAAAAATTGTGAAATCTTGAACTTTGAGCGATATGTGTATCATATCGTAGCTAAATGTTATGCGTTAGCACAATATTTGTAGTGCTCCTAGAGGAATGCTTGCAATAAAATGCAATATCTGTTTTTATTTTCAGTCACACTTTTCTCTGTTTATTTATTTACTTAATTTTTGAGCCAATTGTTATTTAAAACCAAAACTGCAAAGGGACATACACTAGCATTGACATTTTACACTATTTATCCACTTCATAAAAACAGTCTGACACTGTGTACTATAATTTGAGTATAGTTGTTGAAATGTTAAAAAATTTAAAGAAACCATAGCACAACGTAATGATACGTCGTAATATAAAAAATCTTCTAAATGCTTTTGATAAATAAAAGAAATATATTAAGACCTTGTCATATCCAATAATTCCGTTTCTAATTTTATATAAAATTCAGAAACATTTCACCGCATAAAAGGATAAAAATGCATGGAAAGAAATTTTAATTCCAAAATTTATTCAACATATACTCTGCTATAAAAAAAATCACCGTTTAGATAAATAGGTAAAAACAAATACAGATTCACGCTTCAATTCCTTCGCTTTAATCTGAAATTGTGCTTTCTATGCTTTGTTTTAGAAAGTGAACCAAAATATCCCTCTTCGTTTCCCTATAAGAAACAACAAACAGTATTTTTTGTTGGAATTTCCTTACTTCAAAAGTAAATCACTGCTTTCATGTGCGGATTCTTTTAATTTGTATGCAAATTATCTAAGACAGGTAATTTCCGGTGAAATTCTCATGTTTAGAAGCCATATATAAGAAAAGGGAAGAGATAACTCTTTTTGATGAAAAATAAGTTATTTCAAGCATAAATAGTTTTTAATCTTTTAGAGCAGAGGGCATATTTTTTATATTTATATCAAATATGTAAATGGCTGTGTTTTTTGAAACACATTGTTTAAACTATAACCTTTATACTTGTTTTTAAACCTTATTTATTGAATTTAGGAATTTAATGAATAATAATAATAATTTCAAACTAAAGTTCGATAACTCTGAAAGACATTTTGTATTTTAAAATAGAAAACTGAGGTTGTATGTAAAAATATCCAGATTCTATTTTACATTAATTAGATCCCTAGGAAATGTTAATTAATTCTTTTGCTAAATTTTATGAACACTATGGTATAACTTGGGGTTGAGACGAAAGCCTATTATTTCAATGGGTACTTTTATAAATGCTCGAAATTTTCTGCATTTTTACATAATTATACGAATTACCAGTTCTGTAATAGAAAACCTTTGCATTAGACCTAATCGAATTATGTGCATATGCTGACGCTAAAATACAGAAATCTGTTAAACTGCAGGTAACCTAGCTAATCTGTACATGGTCAAATGTGAATCATTATAGTGCGGGAAGTTGTTTCCTTTTTCAAATTACCTCAGTAAGATGAGAATTATCTACCAGACTTTCGTTAAATTGAACACAAAATACTTGCTGAGACTACAGCTGTGCACTTACATTAAAATGTTTACTTATTTTTTGATATTTAAAGAATTAAAGTAATACAATCTAACAATTGACACATTAGTTAATAGAATCAATCATCAATTAATAGAAATACTTCAATTTAAAGAAGCAAACTGTGTAACATATTATTACAATTAAGGAAATGAATTTGTGTGACCGATGATAAAATTATGCTTACTTATTAGTGCAAATTGCCAGACATATGATAACATTATGCTTACTTATTAGAGCAACTGCGAGATATGTGATAAAATTATGCTTTATTGCATAGCAATTGGTTTTTGAGACAAGCACACCTATTTGTAGTAAATTCAGATTTGCAGTCACATTTTTTGAAACCCTGCCCGTACAAAGAGATTGGGTTTCTTTTGTTGTTGTTTGATGTAAGGGCATTTCTTCAAAAGGGATCCGTTAAAAATCTTCCGTTAAAAATCTCTCTTTGCAAGTCTGTATTCAGATTTCACATACAATTGTTTTAAAATACCTGTTTTAGTACCAAGTTTATAAAACTCATCATCTGCTTTACTATGTATTACAGCCGAAATCGGTCGGGCTTCAATTTTTGTTCTATCTAATACTGGTACTGTCTGGTACTTTAATTCTGAAAATGACACCTGCATCGACACTTGGATGCTTTGTGCTAAACTGCTAATATTTAGAAACTGCTAATATTTTCCTTACTAACTAAAAGTCGAGGAAGAAGGAGTAGGGAAAGAAATGAAGGAAGCAATTTTTTAAAATTTTTATGATACATATAGAAACTGTTCATTGTCTAGCTAAAATGCGAATAACTCTTGATTCCGTACTTTAAAAGAGCAAATCAATTAATCTCCACTTTAACGACTTTCACATATATAGTTTATACATATAGTTCTTTTTCTGCAAGCTATAATTTGTGATAGAAATTAAAAAGAAATGAAGAAATATTTAGTAGTGAAAATAAGAATAGATATTGTCATACGTTTTATTAATTATTACAATGCGAATGTTTGCTCTGACATCAAAATGGAATGGATTATCAGTTATCTAAAAGGTAAGCGCGAATACAAATTATCTAATTCAATGCAGATTTTTAGTAATGGTTTCAATAAAATTTCCATGATATTGATTCTGTTTTCTTTAAAACATTTAACTAATTGTCATAGGTTAAAATCCAGTATGCATAAGAATGTTGCAGTATTTTATTTTAATATCATAAAAATCAATTTATAGTAGAGGAAACAATTTAGTTTGAGCTTTTTTTCACGTTATAAAATTATAAACTATTGAAATGTATTAAAGAATGAAATAAGAGAATTGATTTAATTTTATATTCATTGGTAAGTAAAATCTTTAAAGAGGCCACGGTGAAGTATTTGCATGGTGTTGGTATTGAAGTCGGTCGTTTCCTAATTTACTGCAGTTCAAATAGTTCAAATCTAATTTCATGAAGGGGACGGGGGTATCTATTAGACACTTTTTCGAATTATTCACTCAGAATTATGAAATTTTTTATGCATATGTATTAAATTATACTATGCTTCAAGTAACTTGAACTTTTTTTAAAACAAAATATATTATTAAACAAAATTTAAATGATATATTTTTTTAAAAAATTTCAAAATAATGCAGGATTTTTTTTCATTTTTTTATTTCCAATGAAGATTAATTTGAAACAAAACTAGGTATTTTTTTCCACTTGAACACTATAAGAAACATTTTTATGCACGCTTATTGAATTTTCTAAGGAATTTTATGTTTTTTTTAACAAAAATTGACTTTTAAATATCGAAAAATATCTATACATTAAAGGAATTATCAGATTCTTAACCTGTGGGGCGCGCCCCCCTCGGGGTGCGCGATCACAATAATGGGGGGGGGGCGCGAGCATATCCAAGAAAAAATGTTACTTAAAAAATTGATTAATTGACTGAAAGAAAAGAACACACACAAACATAAAAAACAAAATACATTTCGACATATTTAATTATTAACTTATTAAACTAAAACAACTTACTAAATGAAAAACAAATTTCATAATTATAAGTGACTTCTTTTAGCCTGTCTTGAAGAGTAAAGTTTTTCGAAGAAGGGTTTAATATTAGAAATTAACTATATGAGAAATAAACACTCTCAATTCTTTTTCTATATTTAGCTGATATCTATATTTCGTCTTCAAGGAAGCCACCGCAGAAAATCCAGTTTCAGAAAGGTAAGATGTTGAAAATTGTATTAGAATGCGAAATGCGCTTGTTTTTAGTGCAAAAAACTCATCATCCACTCCTGCCCAAAATTCAAAGAGTGATTTATTACTAAATTGTCTTTTGGTTTCGCCACTTGCCGTGAAGTTTATAATGGTTTCTTCCTCTTAAATTGAGAGTCCTTCGGGAGTATTTTGAAATGAATCCCTCGCCCACTTGTAACTTGATATCAGTTTGTCGTCAGCAAGAAAGCACTTTTTAAAATTCTCTGCTAGCTTTGCTAAATGATTTTCAATGGTTACAAAAACAACTTTTACATGTTGTTCTTCAGCCTCGTATGTTTTAATGGAATCATTCAAATTTGCAAACATTGTTATGTTTTCTTGCTTTAAATTTCTGCTCCACAATTCCAATTTCTAACAAAAAGCATTAACCTTATCACTCGTATCCAATATATGTGTATTTGCTCCTTGCAGTTGAAGATTCAAGTTATTTGATTTCTCGTAAATGTCGACAATGTAGCTCAATTTCATCACAAATAAACTATCGCTAAAATTCTCAGCTTCCGGTTTGTTTTCTTCTTCTAGGAAGACGGTGATTTCTTCTCTTAATTCATTAACACGTTGCAAAAATTTTCCACGTGATAACCATCTTGCCTCGCAATAAAATAGTAACGCTGAATATACTGCACCCATGTCTTTATAAAGTGCGGAAAAGACTCATGATTTCAGGGGTCTCACTTTTATATAATTTACTACGGTTACAACCGTAGTTAACACAATATTCAAACCATGACTCATTTTTTTGGGAGTCAAAGCTTCTCTGTGGATCATGCAATGTGTCCAGACGCACTGTGGCGTTTTTTGTTTCACAAATTTTTGTTGTTGTTGTTGCCTAATGCCACTTGGTCATGCCAAGCCCGAATGAGTTTAGCTCTTTCGATTGAAGGCAGAAGTGTGAGCCTTTCGTTGTTAAAGAGCACCGTTAAGATGAAAGTACGACTTTGCTCGAACACACAAGACATAATTATTTTAGGGTGTGGTCGAACTCATACATCCATAAGCAAGTCACAATTTAGATCCGAATCAGAGACCGACTCATTCCTGATTCAGTACCACCAGAGGTTTCGTTTTGTTATGGGAACTTGGAAGACTTTGCAGTGGCGGCATGTTTTACGTGCCCCAATTGCCATTAGCCACAAGTACTTGAATACTTTAGAATCTTCCAGACATAGAACGAGCACCATTGGTGCATATTCCGAAGCAATTTTTCCATTCTATGTTTGCTTTGTTCATAAAATCATTTAAGATAGTAAATAATGCGAGTGCTGTTGCTTTGAGTTTTATTGGTTTGCAGAAAAGTAATTCTTCTACTACTGACAAATCCTAACAAAATCTAACATAGGCAATGAAATGAGCATCTTTATTACTATCTGTTGTCTCATTGAGTTGTATCGAAAACAATTTGTCACGAAACTTCGACAAAATCTGACACTCTACATCTTCAGTAATATCAGCAATTCGACGGGCAACAGTATCATTTGAAAGAGGTATAGACTGCAATTGTTTTGCAAAATTATCTCCAAACATAATTTCTACAATCTCAATTGCGGGTGGCAAAATAAGCTCTTCACTAAGTGGTGTGGGGCTTTTTACATCTGGCTATTTTATATGAAATTTTGTAGGAGGCAATTAAAGCTTTTTCATTCACAGACTAAGTTTTTTTAAACAATGATGTTTGCCTTTCATATGATTTTAATTTTAATTCGAAGAATTCTCTGGGTTTGTTTACGTACTCACTCTGAAGCGTTTCCAAATGTAGTTTAAGTTTATTAGGTTTATTCTGTCTGTCCCCAACATTTTTGAGCAAATGATACACAGGGGCCTTTCTTCTTCATTTACTTCAGTACTAGTGAACCCAAAATTTAAGTTTTCTTGAGAATATTTTCTTGATTTTAGTTTCGGAACCACGCTCGTCTGTGTACTTGTTGATGCTTGTCTATCGTCTAATGCTCGCTTACGCCGCTTAAAAATTTATCCATGATTCTGCATAAGTCTGCTGCCATGAATATTTAATACGGTGAATTGCAATAACATGAAAATATATATAACGTACATAATCAGAATAGATTCAATAGTGATAGAAAGATCGACTCGAATGAGATTGTCTGGAATTGAAATTGGCGTCATAGAACTTTCTCTTTCTCCCAGTGAGAAAACATTTGTTCACATCTGCGCACGCTCCTAACTTAACTTTTAAGCTGACCAGACAAATTCCAGATAAATCGAAACTTCTCCCGAAACTGTGAGAATGCTCGACATGACGGAACGCAAGAGCAATAAAAAGGCATAGGATTCTTGTTTTTTTTAATGCTGAGAATCGGTGTTGCAAAATATCAATAAATTTCCTTATTCTTGGTAATTTGTAAAGCTTAAAATTAAGGTTGTAGTGTAGGTTTAGCTCCAAAATACTCAAAATACATTATTATTGTATACATTTTATTGCATGCGGTGAGGAGTGGGGAGCGATGAAAATTATGACTGAAAATTGGGCCGTTAATGCTAAAAGGTTGAGAAACACTGCATTAAATGCATACCCTAATTTATTTTAATATTTCGCCGAAATCTTATTATGAATTTCATTTAATTTCTTTAAAAATTAAGACTTCTGGTCCTTTTCAACGATACCTTTATCTAATAACAATATCATTTTGTACTTTTTTCCCTTTAACCCATCAAATATTTATGTTACTGACCAATACATTTCATAACAATATTTCAGTCGAATATGAACACATATTTTGGTGATGAAATGATAAAAATAAAACTGCATATTTTGGTCCATTTCTGCTTATTTCTAATTCTACTGTTCCCTTAACGAAGTTTTGCAAACAATACAATCAATGAAAGTCGATTGCATTCATGGAACAGAGGACCTTAAAAACAATTTCTGATATTTAAAAAAATAAATTTAATAACTTTACTTCATATTTTACTATGACATCAAAATATTTGCCAAATAAAAACACAATCTAAAAAAGATTATATCTACGTTATCATTTTTTTAGAAATGATTCCACCGAAGTATCGCCGTATAAACGTGTATGGTGCACGTCAAATCCATCAAATCCCCATGTTTTCCCACTGGTATGTTGTATGTTTGATATGAGGTACTGGCTAAAGTGTCATCCTCGTCAACTGACTGAGGTTAAAAATCACACGGTGCGTCCCTAAATATCCTAAGTGTTACTTTAAATGGGACATTAATATAACTAAATTAAAAGTATACATAGGCCGCGATAGCCTGGTTGGTAGAGGGTCAGTCTCGTAACCGAAAGGTCGCAGGTTCTGTCCTCGTCTTGTCCAAAGACCACCGTGTTGGCTAATGGCAGTTGGGGCACGTTAAATATGTCGAGACTGCAAAGTCCTCCAAGTTCCCATAACAAAACGATACCTCTGTGGGTGCTGAATCAGGGATGAGTCGGTCTCTGATTTGGATCTAAATTCCGACTTGCTGTGTATGAATGAATTTGACCCCCCCCCTAAAAAGGGTTGTGTCGTGTGTTTAAGCTAGAAGTCAGACTTCTGCCCTCTGGGTGCTCAGGGGTCTTTACT
>JAPMOQ010027556.1:122464-156055 GCA_026543055.1 Argiope trifasciata | reverse complement strand
AAGATCAAAAACTTTCTTTCTCGAGTGTTCTTTGTCAATTACCTTCTTTTTTAAGAAATCCATTTTAAATTTAATGAAACAAAATATTTTTTAATAATTTTTGACACACGCAGATTTTTATAAGAAGCATTTAACTTGGTGTTTTCTTTCCTTTGTCTTACATGTATTCCAAAAATGGTTTTAAATATTTTGTTTGGTGTTCAGGTCTAGTACAAAAGGTAAATATTTTATTTTATAATTTAACTATCTTTCCAAACTATTTATATACGTGACTTCTTTTGATGAAATTATAATAGCTAATTATAATTTCATTCTAGAATAAATATTTTTCTAATATGTTTTTTCTACAATAAATATTTCCAACTCAATGAGCGTATACCCTTGGGAGCACTTGGGAAAACATTTGACACAACAGAAATAAACTTTAATTGAAGTAATTAAAGAAATATATTATTTTATCAGATGTTGAAGTAATATCCGCTTTACATCGGAGAGAGGGGCGCATTATCTTCTGAGGGTATGGATCCATGAGCACTCGATGGAAGAATTGTGACTTTTAGCTCATATGAAGATGGTACTCACACACTCGTTCGAACAACCTCTTTTTACAGGGGGGCTCTTTCGCACTCCACATAGATAGGACCCCTGGGTAACGAACAAATATACCGGGACCAGAACTCGAATCCAGGAAGCTCACATCACAAGGAAGACTCTCTACAACTAGGCCTAGTTTTAGATTGTGACAGTAAAATTAGCAGATCTGATTAGAATAGCTAATAAAAATATGTCAAATAAAAATCAATTACTTTTTCCATGATAACCAGCGAGATTGATCTCATTAAAACTTTCAAGCATATTCTCTAACGATATGCCAGAGAACGTCTTAAATGACATCGGCATACAATAATTAAGAAACATTAACCTTTGGCCTTAATTTGATATTTTTACTGAATCTATCTCGATATCCTTAATGAGTTATATAGCGACTAATCTCCGACTTGCGTTAAAAGTAACCAGAAATCAAATGTTTGTTTTAGATATTTTTTTCCCCTCAATCTATTGACAGAAAAATTTGACACAAAACTGCACTAATAGTGACAAAATACCATACTAAATTTGATATATTCAAGAAATTGAGTTTTTGAATTGTCGCATTTACATGTCTCTGAAAATATAGACCGATAGTTAATCAACTCATAGTTAAATTTAGCTCAAAATTTGAGAAATGTCTTCATTATAGATGTTAAATCTGTGTATCGAATCATATTTATTGAAATCTACTTGTTTTGTAATTATTGTGTTATAATTTATTCGAGCATACAGACAAATGACAAAAGTCTGCAAATTTGGTATAGGGACTGTATATCAAATTTCAGCTGTCTTGTTCAAAGCTTTTTTTATTTATCTTTGTTACAGATGGGCATTTTCTAAAATGTGTTTTTAGAATTCATGAAAGTTTAAGTTTCGAGTTCGAATTTTTCGACAATTACTATACTTTCTCTATATTATCTATATAAGAAAGTAAGAAATCGTAATAAAATATGAATCATGCGAAATATATTTTACTTTATTTCACTTAATAATCCACACCACAATGACCTGCTGATCATAAACTCATAAACTGCTTCTGATGAAATAGGATTAAGATATTTCATTATTAAAATTTCTAATAATAAATGGGCTCCAGCTTTAATGGCTGACTGAAACCTAAATTCATTTCCATTACAGATTTTATCGCAATTAATTACAAAATTTTAACTCTCTAGCACTTAAATTATCTGCTACGAAATTCAAAGAATCTAATTTCTCAATTGATTTACACAAATGGAGAAATTTTGATAAATTAAGCCTTTTCAGTTCTTGACTAATGTCTGAAATATGTTTTTCAGTTCTTGACTAATGTCTGAAATATATGTATTGAAGTTGTCTATTTCAAAACATTTTCGGAAGATTTAAATCTCATTGCATACACTTAAATTTTGTCATCGTCAAACTATTAGAAATCTGTAATTAAATTTTTATCTAAAAGATATCTATACTAAAAATACATAAAAACAGCAAAACATCACAATTAATATAACTAATAAAACAGACTTTTGATTAAAAATTTTTTTTCAAAATAACTATCAAATTTATAATTTCACATTCCACTGATATGATAATATGAATTTTGTTTATTTAAAAGAAAAAATGCATATGAATTAATAAATAAACCCAACTTACGATTGCTAATTTCAAGTTCAAATGTAGGAGTCATTTAAGTCATTATCTGTCAATAATAAACATTTTCATATATTTTAAATGACAATATGTGGTATATTAATACTATATAAAATTGAACAAATTATTATTCTTTCATGAATTTTCTCTAAATCAATAAGCAGTATCTTAATGGGACAGTGAACTTTGAAATAAACAAATGCGGATGAAAAAGAGCAATTTTATTTGCATCGTTTCAGCACTAAAATATATGTTCGTATTTAACGAAAACTGTGTTACAAAATGTGTTGTTTAATAAAATAAATATCTGAAGAGTGAAGAGGAAAAAACATCGTAATAACTTTATTTAAAATGATATTGTATTAATTAGTTTTAAATAAATTTAAAATATTCCAGTCATAATAAGTTTTGATGAAATTAAATGAAATTTATAAAAATGGCTTCGATCAAATATTAAATGGGGTATGCATTTAATGTTTGGAGTTATTCAAGGTAGTTAAAAGTCGATTTTAGTTCAGAAAAATATAAAATTCTTATGAATATTCAGTAAATATGCATAAAAATATTTCTAAAAATTAACATTTATGTGGAATTGCATGATCATAAATATTAGTGATCTAATGAAATTTACATAGGCTAATAAGAAAAAACAACAAAAAAAAATCGCTAGGGATATTTTTAAATTTTAAAAAATTATATGTCATTTAAATTTTTTTAAAAGTAACATATTCGGTTTTAAGATGTTTTTTAAAAAGAAATTTGCCACTTTTACATTTTAATACATGTGCAAAAAATATTTCATAACCCTAACTGAATAATTCACATAAGTTTCTAATAAAGCCAATAGTGCCCTTTAACATAATAGTAAAGATAATACTATTCACTCAAGTATTTTGTCATTCCTATAATTTTCCTTGCTGTTTTTCTTTGAAATGAATGGTATAAAAATGATATTTATTAGATATTCATAATCATTGTCAATAAAGTTTTGTAATGAATTTAAAGTCATTTATATGAGGTTTCTCACTGAATTTTTCCTTGGTATTACCGTATTTTCTTTGTGAATCGAAGAGTATTGATAGAAATTCAGAGAACATCATATAATACAATAATGGTTGTAAGGAAATACATTGGAATTTGGGAACAAAAATTCTCTGACAGAAAGATTTATTTAAAAATGATCTTATTTCTGACAAATATTAGTTTTTGAAAAACTTTAAAATTCTTTTATAAAAGAAGTTGCTTTTAAGGCATTCTTGAACAATTTCTAAAATAAAAGCAAAGAAATATTGCAGATTCTAATATATGAAATGAATGAAGAAGTATGAAAGTATTAACTTAAAATAGTAGTCATTAGGCCAGGAATATTAAGGATATTAGGAAAGATATATAATAAGAAAATGACAATCATTAGGGATATTAAAACAGCAGCATCTAATAACCCTGAAATTTAAAAGACAAAACTATAAATAGAGTGTACAAGAGATGACTGCAAATTTCAAGATTACAAATTGCAATAAGAGATTAAGATTTCATTTTCCTTAATATTAACTGGACTATTTCCCTGAAAAGACTCCCTGATAATTATCTATAAGCAGATAGAATGATTCAAACAAAATATGGGAAAAAAACAACAACCTAAAAGTGGATATTGAAGAATGTGAAATATCAATTGGTAGACAAAAACTGTTATATATTGAAAATTAGTAATTCAAATCAAGTTTTTCCAGAAGAAAGGAAAAAATATATGTGTACACATATTCCAATAGAAAATGATACTGTAATAAATATTCGAAATAAATTTCATTACAATATATACTATCGGAATACTAAGGATGATATAGATGCAAAACATGTACTATTATCTGATAAAAGGAAAAACTAAATACAAAATATGGAATAATTTCTCCATTGAATATTTCTATAGACTCCTTTCGAAATATTTCTCTTCTAATTGTGAAATTTATCGGGAAAAATGACTTGCAGAGTAGACAAAAACTTTTCTGATGTCAACTTTGAAAATAATATAAAAGTTAGTTATCGAGACTAAAACTGTATCCAATGTTCACCATCAATAGTAAAGTTTATACAAATCCAAAGATATGTTTAAAACATAGCTGGGAAAGGTTTCAAGTACCTTCATGGTATTGATGAATATATTATGAGTGAAGATATCATGTAAATTCATAATAGGATCCACTCACCTTTCGAAAAAATTCAAAGTCCTGAGTTCTAAGCAAAGTTATCTAAATTCAAAGTCCAAAAAATAGGGATTAAAGCAGTAAGAAATCCCTAAGAGTTTCCAGTATCCCTGAAAATGTTATTATCTATTTTTGAAGTCATTTTGAAGAGTGCTTTTTTTAATATCACTGATGAGAGCCATTACGATCTCAAAATGTAGTCCTGAGTAAAGTTACTTAATGACCACTTACAACTTAAAATAAGTCATTTATGGAGCAGTCCTTAACGTATTGTCCCACAGTTGCTATATTCATTTTTTGGGGGCAATAAAAGTTTCATTTTAGGTTTCTATTTCCTCTCACGTTTCTTTTTATTAGATTAATACAAACTTCAGCGAATGATCTCGAAGTTACTTTTTAGAAATTATGTAGTTTTCATTATACTCTTTAAACAGTTTCACATTTGGCGTTGCAGAATTCTTAAATATATTAATATATTACAGGTAATTTTTATTAATTATATAACCAGAGAAGTTTTATTAATTCTTATGATGTTCCTAATGATTAAACCCAAATTCTTTTTATTGTTATACAGGAATGTAAATTTTGGACGGTGATAGATGTAGCTGTTTCTTGAGGAGCGATATTTCACAGTACATATAGTTAATGTAATGTTACTTCCCAACACTAATAATTCGATCATTGGAAAGACCGTTTGGTAATTCCGTTGGATGATTGGAAAATCAGCTCTGTTGGGTGTTGGGTGCCGCGACAATAATCTTAGAGTTCGGTAACTTCGCGACTTTGGTGAACGAATAGATATTACTGGAAATTGAAATTTAGGATAAATTGGAGTTGGCATCAATTGTTACATTTAAATAGAATTTTTTTGAAATTTAAAATAATAAAAAAAGTTAATTTTTTTATATTATATTTTCGGAAGTTATCATGATGAAACAACATACTCTCACTTCAATATCTTTAAATCATTAAAATTCTAATAGGCCTTAAAAAATTTCTCCGAGATTTGTTCCTAATTTTCAAAGTATATTTTTATCAATAGACCAATTGGGTTTTTAATGTAGAATGTTAATGTGTATACACATATATTCAAAAACAAACGAATATATATACATAATCTCTTCAATTATCATTAGAATTTGAAAATGAACCTTGTTCACTGAACAAGCAGAAATAAATATCTTGATGTATTTTAAACAATTAATTACGAGTTGTTATTTTCTAATATATAAATCTTTAAGTTGTCAGAGAAACTCTTAATCATAGCCTCTTTAAGACTGATAAAACCAACAATTAAAAAATGAGCCAATCAATGACAAGTTTCAATGAACCAGAGCTCGAATATCTTCAAGAGTTATGTGTCATATTTTATAATGAATCGATTCACCAACAGCTGTGTGTAATTTAAATGTTCAAGAATACACATCAACTTGATTAATGGCTTTCATTAAAACATTGAAGAATTTGTTGCTTATGCAGGATGCGAAGATCGCTACATTAAATATGAATTCATAATAAATTCTGAAAAATCACAACGGAGTATATATTATATGAATTTACCTTGAATAATATAAAAATGTTGATGTGAAATTTAATGTTATGAGTAAACTGCTTAAAGTTTTATTTAAGATAAAACATATTTAAGATAAAACATATTTAAGATAAAACATATTTAAGATAAAGCAATGTTTGCGGAATCAAAAAGGAAAGACATTATAAAATAAATATTCGCCAAACGAACAAATTATCTTCGAAAATATGCTTTAATTGTAGAGCAGACTGAAAAGCTGATAAATAATTATTATACAAATTTAGAAAAAATATTACATTTTCTTCTTTCAAACAATAAAAAAACAAATCCTATTTTAGGTTCATTATCCGAAACATCCAAACAAAAATATTTTAATTAGTTTAATATTTTTTTAAATAATAAAATATACTTCATGATGATTGAAATAAAGTTCCTTTATTACTGATAAGCAAAGGAATTCTTGTGGATTTTTATAATTAAAATATGCAATAAAGATGTACGAGTTCTGGGTTTCAAATCATTCGTTAATTTTTTTTTCAGAAGGACAAACAACTTTTATTTATTGAAACATTTTCATTATTTTTTAATTACACCCTTTGGTAACTATCTAGTTCGGCAAAAATATTGGCAGAGTTTAGTAAAAATCTTAACTCTCATGCATTGCTAGATATTTGTGATTTCCTTATGATACATACATAGTATTTTCAAGTACCGAATTCGGTATGTCTTAAAATCAGGTTCCTTAAATATTCTAGCATATATTTTGATTATTGCGTACATAGATATCCTTAATGGAGTAGAGCCCAGTGGCAACACATGTATGGTAAAAATGCATCGCTTTCACAGTCTATTCTCAGACACACGCTGTTTTTCGTGGTATTTCAAATTCCCTTTTTTATTTCACCCTTAAAGTACATAGATAAAAATGAAAGTTTGTTTTCTTCAGCTCCTAATAATAAAAAAATTATGTAAATAACTATTAGATGAAAGAATGAAAAATTTTAATTTCGGTATAATAGCAAAAGAAGATATTCTGAAATAAATAATTTTTAAGAATTTTCAAATTTCAGAGTGGGGAGGGTATACAGTAAATCAATTTTCCCCTGAAAAAGAATTCCTATATCAAGTTTTAAATTAGTGTAAAATATAACTTTCTATGAAATTAGTTTAGGGAGGGGAAAGTTGTGGAAAATTTCAAAATTCAACTTGATTTTTAATTAATTAAAATTTCAAAGACATTTCCTTACAAGGCACTCATTTCAGCGTTAAAACAAAAATATTCACCACATATTAAAATAAAATAAACTCCTCTATCTTAAACCTAATTTGGTAATATTATATTAAAACGCCTAGTTATTAAATCAAAAACGTATACCTGCTTATTCTTAATTAAAATAGACAAAAAATGTTTAGAAACAGAGGTGAATAATTTACGATTTGAATATAAACTTTAAGTTTAAATCAATGCTATAACTCTTACTTATTGAACAATATTTTTGAAGAAATTTATATAGATTAGTTTTTTAAAAGTACACAATAAGAAATACATTGAATCTTCTAAAAACAGGTATTCAAAGTAAATAGATAAAAAATTATTAGGTTGTCAGAATTATTTGGAAGGAAGCACATTTTGTCTTCTAATAATTTGCTTTTAAATGTATATTATTAATATCACATGGTACAGTGAAAGTTCCCAAAACTCGTATAATTACATTTGAAAAATCCAGTTAAGCAGAATTGAAAAGTACTGAGGGTTTATTTTGATGCTCTTGAGTACTAAAATTTATATGTTGTGAATAAAAATCGCTTTTATAGTTATATTTCAATACTGTATTAAATGAAATTTAAATAAACTAAGTTTTGTTTCAAAAATCAATTTGCATTTGTTTAAAATTTAAAGAGTATTGAGTGTTTTCATAGAACTTAATTTGAACAGTTATATATATTGAATTAATATAATTTATAAAGCTTTATTTAAGTTAATTAGTTATTTACTTGATTTCTGGCGTCTTTGCATTTCAAGAATATGAATTACAATTGTTTTTTTTAATTTCGAAATTTATATTACCTTTTAAAAACTTTAAAAATAAATATTTGTAAATATAATAGTAGCATGTGTTCTGTGTCTGAAATATTGATGATTCTGTATATGAATATACATTATATATGAATGATTAAATAGAATCTTTCATACAAGTGAGAATTTAGGCTAGAGTATTATTTATTTATTAAGTATTTTTGTTGTTATTATTTACTGGTCACTTTCGTGAATGTCTGATTCGTCAAGGATATTTATTATATTTCATTTCTATTAAATAATTTAGACAGAATTTCATGCCCATGGCTTTGTCAAATTTCCTACCATTAGAGCTATCTATTATTATAAGTCTTACTAAAGTTCTGTTCATTGTGCACGTGAACTATAGAGATAACAAAGACCAGTCTTATGGCATCAAATTTCAATTAAAAACGTAAATATTCAGTTTAAATATCTTTCAAACTTCACATAAAGTCATCTTGAAAATCAGTTTAATCCCGAGTATCTGGATGAGCGACTATCCAGCTTCCATATTATTCTGTCTGGGTTCCTTATATAGTAATGGAATGAGGAAGACAAGTTGTTGCATAAATAACATTAGTAGCGGATATCTGCGACGACTCTCCTACCTATCATTTGCAAAATATAAGTTGTGACAGGAAAAGAGCAGTGTTCTGCTAGTTGTCCATTGTCTCGTCGGTGTGTAACGGATCTCCATTGCTGTCTTTGTTCCTAATTATAACTGTACAATAGTTTTCATAATAAATTCTTGTGCAATATATAAACACTTATAAACTATCAGTACAGAACTTTTAATTTCAATTTGACGTTATCGGCAACTACCTATATGATTTAAGGGATCACGGATTGAATATATGATGGAAAAAATAAAGCCAGTTTGTATTTCAGAGAAACAAAGCAATCTAATTTTAAAAATTAGACATTTTTTTTTAATTTGGCAAATTTAAAAGAATGCTTGTATTGCAATACATTTATTATCATAAATTGCTTGGTATACAATTGTTTTCCTTTTTAAAAGAGTATAAAATACATTTATGTGTAACAATATTTTCAAACGTTGAGGAAAAATGCCAAAACTCAGAATAATTTTAAATGAATTAAAATACTAATTTTAAAAAATGGTGCGAGTTTACATTCCTATATTCGAAGGTTTATATATGTGCTAAAAATAATTTTGGAGATAAAATGTATGGCCATTTAGAAGGTCGACACACTTATCTTTATTATTAGTAGAGATTCCATATTTACTATTGATGATATTTTCTATATTCATTGAAATCCTTGCGAAGATACAAGTTTTCTGATTTATCATTTACATTTAATACAAAATAGAAAAACCTTATTGTTACTTCAGAACAAAGTCTTTTCTTATCTTAGCAGTTCCATTAGTTAAAAATGTCAGAAAAAATAACGAGAATACAAATATTTCCTTATGGCCTTTTTTCTCTTTTAAATCCAAAACTGAAAGGAAAATAGTTAAAACGTCGTATATTTCTTCGAAACTTTCTTTGTCATAAATCCAGTATATATTTCTCAATCCTTAAGACTTTCTCCCTTTGTACTAAAAAAAGTCTGAATAGAAGTGAACAAAAAGGGATAAGTCCTCTAGATGTCAAAGAGAAATAAAGGAGAGAAATGTTAAGAGATCTAATACAGTTTTGTGTCAAATTCAATTATCAGCACTCCAGGTAAAGGGCTAAAAATATCGAAAGTTTTGTGTTGTATGTAACTAACGTCAACAAGCGATACTAGAATCGATGAAAAGTTATTGATTTTTCTATTCTGATAATGGTTAATATATAACATTAAGATCATGTTTTTAAGTTAATGTGTAGAATTTTGCTTAAGTGTCAATAACATTTTAAAGGAGAAAATGAAAACCGTGTGATTAAAATCATTATTGGATTTTGCATGATCTTTTTAAACAATAAGTACCATAATACTAGATGCAGATAATCAGAGTTTGAAAATTAAATACATTTATAAGTATTTATGAGAAGAAATTAATAAAGACATCATGAGATATTTTTTGTTTTTTGCTGTACCATTTCTTCTTATTTCAGTAAAGAAATTATGTTGATTTAAAGGATAAAAGCTATATTTTATGAGTTTATTAATTGTATAAAATAAATAAAAGATTACCATTAGGGTTTATACAAAACTTCTGAAAAAACCAATACAGGTTCCAAAAACCAATTTAGCCGATTTTTAAATTTTTGTCAAAAAAAAAAAAAAGAATCGGAAAAAGTATTTAATTTATTCAAAATAACAAAATCAATACCAAAGTCAAAATATAAAAAAGTTAAGTATTACATATACATATTAGTCACACAGAATACTGAAAACTCAAACAAAAACTTCAAATAATATTTATATTATTTTCAGTAATTTTAGTGTTTTTTTAAGTATAAAATATCCGACCGGCAGCTAAGATTTTTCTTATTTTGGGCATAATATTGCCTGAAATTTAAAATACTCACTCACTATCCTCTGAGTTTGGTTTTATAGTTTTCATGGAATGAAATAATAAGTCTTTTTGCTTCTAGTATTCGTTGCCTCACATAAGCAGAATTCATTTTACAATGTCTTGGTTTTGTGAGATTTTCTTCAAGGTCTTTAAGAAACTTGAACAAGATGAATTTATTTTTCCATAGCTTCTTTTAATAAAGTATTATTTGTTGAGTAATTTTTTTTTATTTTGGTTTCCACATAAGAATTTGGAAATTTGTGGACATCTTTCCAGATAAATTAATATTTTTGGTATTTGAAGCTAAAGAAAGTACACTAGATTTCTTCGCAACGTTGAAAGAATGTGTTTGCGTTCTATTACATAGAATGAATAACAAACCAAATAAGTTTAAAATTAATTTTTACATAATGATATGAATTCTTTAAACTGATTTTCATAGTTTAGAAAGAATTGTGACAAATTTACTTTAAGACACCGGGTTTTAAAGCCGTCAAATCCTTATTACAATATATAAAAGTTCAAACGGTCGGGACGATTTAATATATAAAATTATCCTTAAGAATGAAAATTCAGAAATCAATCATTTTTTCAGTTTAAGCATAAGAATAGTCCATTTTTTTATCGTTTAATGATATCTCCACTTATACTTGCAGTCTATTTGTATTTATAGTTTTATCTGTAAGTATTGATTTGACTTAGAATTTCACAACACATTATTAAACTGAAATATGTTTACCTATGAAATATTTAAAAATAATAGAATAAAACTGGTGCTATAAATAATTTTATGAAAGAAGATATTTCTTTCCTTACAATTTCATTTCCATTTTATTTTTGTCATATATTTCCCACTATTTATTTAAAGCAATTCTTTTTTATCATGATATATTTAATAATTTTTTACGCAGCAAAAGTTAATACAGAAGGCGAATTCAATCTGTTTACTATTTTCAAACTTATAATGAGAAAGGTGGAATTCAGATTTCCTTTTCAGACAAAGGAAAGATGTAATTAGTTTCAAAATCTAGAGTTCCAATTAAATTATTTTCGCACTTAAAATTTTTAGTTTTTAATTAGTGATAAATCTTTTTTAGTTTTATTTCTTTAAATATTCAAAGCTTCATTAGCTAATTCATAATAAATACGACTCAATAAAATGGACATTTTTTTCCTTTAGTAGAATTTTTCCAATTATATAACACCTTCAATAACAATTTGAAGAAGAAATGGATATACGATTAATTTAATAGCAAACTCATTTATTTTATTTTCTTTATTTGCAAAGAAAATAATTTCTAATTGCTTTCATTAATTTTCGTTTTTCTCAATATTTTGAAATGATGAAATTCGTAAAGTAATTTGAAGAGCTCTACCTACTTTTAAAATGAATAAGCTTTCATAATTGCATAATTGTAAATTTGAAAAAAATTATTATGAATATGAAGCTTTAGTTGGTAGGAGTTGAGGCCTAATAAAGTAATTAAGACATGAGTACTATAAATGAATGACGCTGATGCTATATTATTATTATTATTTATTTGCAATAAGAATAAATGTTTACTTAAGAAAAGTGATATCACTTTTTTAACACTTCAATATCGACTTATCTCGACTTTCAGATACTTCTAATGATATTTGATATTAATCTTTTTATGGAGTATTTTTAAAATCCAATTCATTCATAGTGACGAATGTATTAAGATTAAAAAATAATCTTTTTAATGGTACCAATTTAATATTCAATTTTTTTCAAATTTAATTGGAAGTGTCTGAAAGATGAGATATCTCATCAATGGCGTTGGAAGTGTTAATAGTCTATCTTTTTATTGTGGATGTTGAAAAAAAATATAATGAAGCTTATACTTATAGAAGTATTATTATGTTTTTCCTGAACACATGCAATTTTTTTAAAATTTTAGTAAATATTTCGAATAATTTATGAGAAAATGAATACTTACAGAATTTACAGTAATGTTAAAGAGATTATGTATCCAGTTTCTAGATCTTAAAATATCTGGACATCAATTCTATTCATAGTTACAATGTTAATTGTTTTTTATATTATATTATTCGAAATGTTTGTATTTTTCTGTTTTTTCAATTACAAATAAATTTCTATACCTGAGATTCCTAATAGCTTATCTTATAATAATAACAAATATTTTATGCTTATGTTTATTATTAATACTAAAACTACCTTATTTTACCCAATATATACTACTGTTTTAGACTGTAAAATGTATTCCTGATATTATTTTCGTTGTAATAGATGATGCTCTTTCTCAACATATATCAATTGTAAGGATATAGTTAGACGAAGAATTCCTTAGATGAATAAGTAAATTGACTTTCAAGTAACTTTTGAGTCTTTTTCTCTTATTAATATCTACTGATTTCTTTATTCGCAAAATCAATAATATTTTTATATGTATGAAACGTTTCTTCTTATGCAGAAGTTCTTTGCTGAAAAATTCAGGAAACATGTGATAAGTTGGGCCAAGTGTCTGTAAATAATATTAATAGAATGCAAAAGGTACATGTGTCAAAGGTTTTTATTCAAAGCAAGTCTTTTTAACTTAAATTAATGTCTGATTTGGCAATTTTGCAAATTAATAAACATATTTCCTTCTTTTAATAACGTATTTCATCTTTATAATAACCTATTATTTAGGAAATAGACTATAAAGGATCAGCTATAAAACTAAGTTTAGAAACGAAAATGGTGTATGTTAATAAAATTGTCTTTTACTAATTCAGTAAATTTTAAAGATACATAAAATGAGATTTTGTTTCTTCAAGATAAGTGTTAGAAGAATATTATACTCACAGATATTTTTTGTTATTTGGGCCGGTTAGAAATTTTACTTTTGTTACCTGCCATTTTCAACTTCGACAGAATCTAAAATATTTGCGCAAATTTGGGCGCCTTATTTGATGACATTGTGTAACCAAAAGTAAGTGTATCATTTAAATAATTAAAAAAATAAGTACTTGTTCCATTTTTTCAGACACCCTTTATTCAAAATAATTTCATTCGGGTATTGTTTTCCCCTTAACCTTATATATTACATACTAATGTTTTTGAAATTTTCAATTAGTATTTTGACACACTTATTGAGAAGGTCATACTTATTATACATAATTTAATCATGGAAAATTGAGACATTGAAGCAATAATATATTCAGCGAATTTTAAATATGAGGTATTATACAAATTTGGGCAATTAGCAAATATTATTTTATATTGAAAATTGCATATAATCGAAAATTTTTAACTAAAACTATACTACGCATTTCAAATGAAGAATAAAATATGATCTGATATCATAATATGGTCCCACAAAATTTTGAAACTATTTTGTATATATTGCAAATACTGAAAAAAAAACTTTAAATGGCCCTCTGAAAATGTCTCCGAATAATTTTAACGACACCAATTTTATTGTAAGTTGTTGATTATAAATCTTTAAATAATTCTTCATGGGAATAACGTTATAAAATAATTGTATAAGTCTTTTTGAAAACCATACAGAATCATTCGGCTATGATGGGATTTAGAAGAAGAAAAAGTAGCTTCTTCAAGAAAGAAAAACACAACAAAAATAAAAGATTTCAGAAGTAAGAAAAAAAAAACAGTCGAAAAGCGTGATTGCGCAGTCTCACAAAACAGTTTTAAATATCCATTCTATATATTTGAATGGAAAGAAAATACATTGCAAAAAATAAAAATAAATATTTAGGAATTCCCATAAGACCGAAAACATGGTTTAGAAATAAGAAAAAATCAATCATTCTAAATCTCTAAGGTTTAGTAGAATCAGAATCCAAGAATTTATGACCCTTGAGACAAAAACAGAACCAAAGAAAATAAGTCTTTTTCAGCATTTCCAAAGGAAAAAAACTGTGCGTAATTTTCATGAATGTTATCTTTGAGTGAAATGAAAGAAAAATGTAAAAGAGGCAGTAAAAAAAATTGTCATTTTATGTCACAACGGGAGCAAATTTGTCTTTGTTTGAAACACTGAAAAGTATTTAAAAAACACTTTAAATTTTCAGTAAATAATTTGTACCTCCTTTTTCGTTAAATGTGCATGGTGATTACGAATGATGGACTCTATTAAAAATATTTTTGAAACTACTATACATTATATAATAAGTGATACATGAAATTAAACAGAAATATATCAATTTTTTCAGTTACAAATGTTTGATGTGTGACCGTCTTGTTTAATGGCGTATGTTCAATCATTAATCCAGTTCGTTTCAAACATTTTGTAATATTCCTCTGTTGTTGGTTCCGAATGCTGTACAAATGCGTTCTTTAAGTTCAGGCAGTGCTTCCGATATTGGTGGCATATAAACAATGTCTTGTTTCAATGGTTTCTTTTTTTGTGGGGTTATGTTTAAGACAACAGAAAGACAAAATGCAAAAAAAAAAAAAAACGGTTGGAAAGAGCTGTATAACAGATTGGAAATAAGAGAGTCATTTGTTAAAGGAATAAATAAACTTTTTAATGAAATTTTTTATTTTTATTTAAACAGTCTGAACATGGCAAAAATAATCTTAACTGGTTAATATATTCTTTCGAAGAAAAAGAACTGTAAATTTGTTTGGTATAATTGTCGATTCGTAAATAACTTAATCTCTGAAATCATAAAAAAGGTTTTGTGATTCGTCTCGATTGAAATTACACAATTTGCAATTATAAAAGGAACTTATCTATAAGCGGTTTTGGATAGATTTAAACTTGAGAGTATGAGAATTGAATTTTTTTTTACTTTATTTTCCTTTAAGTATATTATACATATATTAAATCAATAATTATCTTTTATAATGGATTTTTTTCCATATAAATTTATTAATAGCAGAATTGTTTTTATTATTTCATTTTTATGAGGATAAAAATACAGCAAAGGTTTTTGATATAAGTGTTGCTTCACAAATGACCTAACACCAAAATCTTAATGCTTAATGAAAGAAAATAGCATGGAATTCTATCCTTGCAATACCATTTTACTTGATTTGTCGTTCGATTGTCATCAAAATATAAGAAATCTTATAAGATAGAAGTGGTCATCCCAAGCCTGATTACTTTGAAGTGTTTATGGAAAAACTAATATCTTGTTTATTGTTATATAAATTTGTATCGGTTACAATAAAATAACTAGTTTTAATGCTAAATTAATATACTCACAATTTCTGTTTACAGGAAATAGAGTTGAAATTTCTTAGAATGCCCAGATAAACCATAAAAGAAAAGATCCAAGGTGATGTTAAATAAAAATAAAAACTGGATTAAAATATTATTTAACTTGATGGCAGAAAAAAATTCTTGAGATTGAAAATAATACAAATTTCTATTGTAAATAAAGAAGAATTCGTTTTTCGAACTGCTGCAGTTTTTTTTTCGTTCTAAAATTTATAGTGAGAACTCAAGATTTCACCAGAAAATCGCTATACTGAAATATGGTTAAATCAGAATTACAACAATCCATTTACTGCATAAAATATTAATATCTTGTTGTGGTAATAACATACTTCTTTTTCTAAATATCTAATCTATCTAATTTTTTAATAATCTAATATTTATTTTAAATTTATCTAATTAATAATTTCAGATTTATCTAATTTCAAATTCATCTAACTAATTTTTATAAAACCATAATTTATCATTTTTTGTTTTCAAATGAATAAACTAAGATAAGTTAATAACTGCTTAACTTTGAGATCCGTTTTATATATTTTGTACGTTGAGAAATGGCAAACATTTAAACAATGCATTGGTGCCTTATAAGCAGAATACATTTCAGTGTAACAGAGAATAATATGCTCAGGCTGAGTGGCAGTTTGTCAGAAAGAATGGTTAAAAATGACAAAAGAACAGAAACAAGAACAAAACAGAGCAGTGTGTACAGTCTCAAATTTTATACTTTAGTGAAAGTAATAATAAATAGGACTTTCTACCTATACTTTAGCTGACGAGCCATATTCATGTAAGAAAATTCGTAATGGCTGAGAAAAACTTGAAACTTTATCACACGCACATGAACAAAAAAGCGAAAAACGAAATCTGATGTCTAATATAAGAATGTCAAGTAAGAAAACTCTCTGGAAAAAAATTATCAAAACGACACCATAATTCAAAAATAAATGATCTTTATCGGTTAAAATATTTTTTTCTAGCATTTTTTTGAAAAAAAAAAAAAGAAGTATTGTCAAGGCAAAAACTTTACTTTGCGGAAATACTCTCTGGTAGAATTCTATCGTGTTTTTATTATATACAATGGAACGCGGAAGAAAAGCTTCAATAACTCGTGACACGTCCGTCTTCAAAATGAAATGCTGTGGATATTATTTTCTTGAAATAGGAGTATTTTGAAATGGAGATATATTTTCTATTAAATGAAAATCTCAGTTTATATTTTTAGTTTTAATATTATAAAACTTGTGTAAATGAATTGTGAATAACCTTTTAGAAGTTTCTAGGTGAAATAAATGTATATTTATAATATAATTAGATACATTTTGAATTTATATAAAATGTTTTGATATATTTTCCTGAAATTTACATAAACTTGATACCATTTGATATAATTTAAGAAAATTGATTTTTTAATGCCTTTTTCAACTGATCTTTTACAAGTATATATAAAAGAGGATATAATAAAATACGTTGAGAAGTAGTTGATAATTATAAAGCATGCTTAATCACGAAATTAAATGTAGGAATTGTTTTTTAATTCAGAAAGTTAATAATCGCAACTGTGGGTTATTTGAAAATTGGATTTTACTTTTTAGTTGTAATTTGAGTTTCTAATTTATCGGAATGCTTCTCATGAGTTTTGCATGAACATTTCAAAATGACTTAAAATTTTTTATATTTTATTTCAATTAATTCTATGAAACCCGCTCAAATTCTTTTTAAAGTATGTTTTAATTTTCGTTTTTGGAGGCATAAATACTGTTCAAGATATAAATTTATGAAATTCCATATATAATTTGGAAACCAATTAGAATAATTTACATTAAAAGTTTTTAAATATATTTGTTGAAAAAAATTTTTCAACTGATATTTTAGTATTTAATTTAACGAGTAAAAGTTCCGAAAGTCTTTTCTAGATTTTTAACAAACTACTTTACACATTGTAAATAGAAATTTTCTTTTAGATTCATTCTTCTACATAAAGTATCACAAAAAGACGTTGCGTAATTTATTTCCGTATTTTTATGCATTTAATTACTAATATCTAAATTTTTACACTGCTTATGGATGCATAGTTATTTAAAATTAAGAAGATAAAACACCTTATTTCTTGGGAATATATTTTGAAGCAATATACAGTTTTCTATTGTGTTCTTCAAAAATAGTTGAGTATATAAATAATAGGATTAGAAAGATAATATCTCAGTTTTAATACCAATTTTATCCTGATCTTTATTCAATTTATTTCTTGATTTAAAATCTAAGATATATACGATAAAACAAACAAAATCTATGTTTCAAAGTTTCACTGAAAGGTTAAATCGTTACAAATCTCCGGATTGTTTGCTCAAGCTACGATGAAGTTGAAAATAAATTGTCTCCACTACTTCGTGTTGATTGTTTGATAAAACGAGATTACCGTTCAAAATTCTAAAGTGATTTCTCAGAAGTACTCTGTAAAAAAGTTTCTCGGTAAATTTTTGATAAGGTCAAAAGATTTCTATGAGACAAAATTCTGCTCTGATTCAAAAAATTGTTAGTTACTTATTTCATAATAATTAGAATCAGAAATTAGGGATTTAGAAGTGATTTAAAATATTCTTTTCTTAATTCAAAAAGAATCAATCTTTTCAAAATTTGTTAATAATTTATGTTAACAGAGAAATTTAAAAAAAAAAAACTGAATTGATTGATGCTTTATATTATAATAAGTCTCCTCTTGCGACCAATTGAGTTACCGAGAATATTGACTATGATTAGTTTCAAATAAATCGTTAAGGTATGGAATTTGAATAATTTATAAAATTAAAACTTGGTAATTGTAATACAGGTATAATGTTCACTTACATGAACTTATATTTTTGTAATAAACTTAATTGTCTATTTATTCCAAGCGTTACAAAAGAATTTGTTTCTAATTCGGAATGTTTTATGAGTTTCCAACATATGAAATGATTTTAATAATAAAACAATTTGAGAAATTTCAAAATGAGGAAAACCTTATAAAAAGGAATGGATTAATAATAAATTGATTTTAGAAATTTCAAAATGATAAACTATACAAAAATTAAAGTAATAAAATAAAAATTATAAAAGGGAAGAAGGAAGGAATTCACATTATTTTCACGGAGCAATAAGCCTTTCTTTACTCTTCTAAAGACTTTGACTAATTTAATTTGACATTCAATATAATTTGTACGAAAACAAATTCGCATCCCGCTTAATATAATGCTTACACTCGTATAGTTAGTTATGAGATGGAAAGAAGGCAGCGTAGAAAGGGACTGTTTTATGTTTGCCCTAATTTCATAAGTCAGATTCAAGCATTCCATGCCTGGCTATAAATTGTAGTTTTGGCATTTCTGAATTTTCATTGCGTATAATATTAAAATGATGGATATTGCACAAAAATACATGATAAAATTTTTTAAAAAAGGTCAAGATGTTGAAATTTGGAAAACTTTAAGGAAGAAAGGTCAATTAATTTTTAAAAAAATAAAGCATAACCTCGCATCAGAAAAAAGAAAGAGCAAAAACTGTCTGAATTAATCTGTAGTAAAGGATCAATTTTTACCCGCCAAGAACGACGCCAAATTTTATAAATGCATGCCTAGAAAGAAAAAAAAATACCCGGCTTGTATTTATACCGTCGGGACAAGTACTTGCCATCGATCGAGCAGCATTTTTTAGCCTATCAACGCATGCGCTGCCTACATGCCGTTTTAAAACTGGCCGAATGTAAAACCGGCATAAATTAGAAATGGAACCTTTGATGTATTTCAATTAAATTCCACTTTAAAGCAATTGAAGAGGTATCATTAAGGGGAAAAAGATCGAAAATAATTCTAATCTTGAAATAGATGTTTCTATTTGGCAATTTAACATGAATATATGCTTACACGCATTGTTAATTAATTGCATACATATGCTAGCTCTTCTTCAAAATTTAAATTAGCACCCTTTCTTTTAAAATTCAATGAATTATAAATTATCTAGTTAAAAATGTTTTTTAACTATCTGTTTGAAATTTAATTTGGCTTAGCGGATAAAATTAAATATTTCAATTATAAAATCAAACTTTCAGACTATAAATAAAATATTTTCTCATGAAGAGGATTGAATGAAAAACAGTGAGATATTTTTTTTATTTTGATAAGAAATTTGGTTTAGATTCAATGAATAATTTTCTCTTATATATATATTTTATTTTGCTTTGAAACATTTTTTTAACCATTGTTTCAAAGAAATTCCAACAGTTCTTTTTAAAAAATAACGAATTAAAAAACTTTATTAATGAAATAAAAATATGCAAAATAAATTACTCTGTGTGAATGAAAACGAGGAAATGTTGCACTTCCTGTAGAAAATTAAATTAAATAATAAAAATATCAGTCAAAACTAACTCAGTTGCTAGTATACACTGGAAAAAACAGTAAGCAAAACAAAAGCGAGAACTTCCACTAAAATCAAATTAAACTTAAAATTGATTTAGAACGAAGAGCATGCTCTAAATATTGATTTAGTGGCATCTTTTTTGTTTATTTCGAGATACAGTTATAAATATATGCAATTCCTAATTAAGTTAACCTATAACAGAATGAAAATATTATTTATTATTATTGCATGTAATATTCTATATGTAATTTACAGAATAATATATATACAGGAATTCAATAAAAATTCACGCGTGCAAGAGTAGCAACAAATTTCATTTCATGAATTAGTCATGTTTAAGAAATGTGATTAACAGAAGTACAGTTCTGAACTAAAGGCTTTTTTAGTTCTTGAGAATTTAAAAAAAGAAAAAAATACAGAAAATTAAAATTAAATTGTAGTGATGGGAATTTAAAATAAAGCTTAAATACTTTTATTATTCTCGCAGTTCAAAAATGAATACAGCATTTTCTACGGAACTACTTTCTTTTGTCAGAAAAAATATAAGGTGCATTAAGAAGATATCAGACATTAATGACATTAGCCAATTTGAAATGTAATTTTTCTTGTTTTGTCTGACTTCTAAATTTTACATATAAACTCAATTTATTTGTTGGTTTTATTTTCATATTTTTGATTTGTTTCATACTGAGTGAAATATTTTCATGGTAATTTATATTTTGGTAATATTGTAGTAATATCGATAATATTCAAAATAACTAATTTTCTTTATTTTTGTTGACATTCATTTACATTTATAAGATGTGGATACTACTTATTCGAATTAGTTGGCGTCCTGGCAGTAATTTGTATGTGCCGTGTTCGAATCCTGGTTCAGGCTTCATTGTTTTTTACCCTGTGTTCCATCTGTGAGTAGTGTGAAAGTGCTCCCCAGTAAATAGAGATTGTGCAAGCGAATACGTGTAAAGCCGAAACGACGCCATCATTCAATAGTAAAGATAATAAAACTCATTCCACACATATACGAATTTTATGAGTTCTTAAACGGCACGATGCATCACATATCCTAACAATACTTTCAAATTTCATTTTTTGTGGAACTGTAACTCAGTATGTTTAGTTTCTTCTCATGTTTCGATGTAACCAGCAAAACTATTTATAGAAAGAGATGAAAGAATAGACGAAATGGAATTTTGAAAATGAATGTTTAATTTCTTTTGATGAATAAATATATATAAAAGAGGTTGGGCAAGCTAGTGTCATCTTCATATGTGCTAAAGTCATTCTACCTTAGGGTCATTAAGGGGTTTTCATCCTCAGAAGCCATTTCATCCCTTTCATCCCTTGGTCTTTGTTTGAATTATGTTTAACCCAAGGTGTATTAGCAGCAACAACAACTTTTGTGGATACAATATTTCTGTTATTAAAGTTTTTTTTATAGAAACTTAATTCAAAATGCATACTAAATACTTTAAAAAAATGTTATTTTTCGGTACTGATTTTTTTATATAAGGGTACGAATGTATAACTTAAACATTATACATACAAGCAATTGTTGCTGCAACATTGTAATTTTTATTTCGACAGACATAAACTCTTGATATATGTTGCAAAAAACATCAAAGCTATTTCATTTTGCAATTAGCAATACAGGAATTGAAGGATATTGCTCAATATTCTTCATTTTTAATAGTGAAATCTTTAAGCGGAGTATATTCTTTTTTTATTTTTGAAACATAAGCTTGACTTAAACTTTCCATGGACCTGAATAAAACTGGAGGAATTTAAAATGGCAATGATAGTATTTCAGATTTGTTAATAATTTACCAGACATCGATAGAAAAGTATGATGATAATTTAAAGAAATCTTTCTTAAATAATATAAAATCAAGGTGGTTCATTCAAAGTTTTTGAGAATTAACAACCTTCATGTAATAAATTTCATTATTCTGAGTGAAATAGAAGTACTGAAAAATATTTTTGTTCCTTAGAAAGATCGATTTAGATAAACGAAGAGAATATTTTAATTAAGGTAATAACCATTTTAGAATTGAAATACTCAAATGATTTTAGAAATTATTACGATGAATATTTAAAAATTATACATAAAAAATATGTCACAAAATTTTGAATCTTCATCCATCAGCTGAAATATAAAGAAAAAATAAAATCATAAATAAAAATAGAAAATTTTGAAATTAAGAATCTTCGAAGTTAAGCAAATTAAAAACATATTATATAGTTCTGCAGATCATTCCCTTAAAAAAATAAGATAGTTTAAAAATAATTCTATACTACTTACACTCAGATTCTATATACTTAGATTATTTTCCTTTTTGTTAATTTATTTGTTTTTTACATCAAAAGCAACGATTTCTTATTCAAGAAAAAAAAATTGAGAATAAAGTATTTGACTCTGAAATTTTGCAAATTAGAAAAAAAATAGTTATACGGATGGAAATCTTGAAAGCTATTTTATGAATATATGAATTATTTATGTTCAGCAATAAATGTGTACAGAGGAAAATGCAGAAGTTCCAATTTTAGATGTTAGAGTTTTGTCTTTATTTAGATAACATTCAAAAGTGAAACTTTGCAAATTTTTTCTTCAAACAGGATGTTACTCATTTTGCTAAATTTACACAACATATTATTTATTGGAATAAAAGATTATAAAAAGGGTAACATATTTTGAGTTTAAATTTTTCTTACATTTAAAATTACATTTTCTCTCGTTCCTATTTCCTTTGTTTGCTTAATACAGAACATATTGTTACATTTTAATAGCCAAAGCAAAGCAAGTATATCAGCAATAAAGATGTAATTTCAAAATTATATTTTTAATATATAAAAATAAATTTAACATTTATGTGCATTAAATATCAGATACTTATATTAGATTTTAATTCTATTATTAAAAAGGGATATGATTTATAATGGGAATATCTTAGACTTGCTTTAAAGATTTGAAGTTTAAAATCATCTTCGTAGCATTTTTTTTTAGAAGTTTTCTTAAAAAAATCCAGCATGTGTAGATATCAAATTTATAATGTATTTTGATGCTGGAAATGTGTATCAAATTAATGAAGAACTGCGTAGTTAAAGAATTTGAACAAAATTGTTGCGCAGATTAAGTTTTATCAATTTCTGAAAGCACATTCTCGTGAATACTAAAAATTAGCAATCCTCTTTTCCTGCAGATAATAAACTAAACATTTTTAGTTATGGTGAAAGTTAACGGTGTTATTTAAAGAAAAATTAGAAATAATTTTGCGCCTTATTTTTAAGTATTAATTGTAGCAATTAACTTTGCAGAGTTAGAAAATTTTCCCTTTTGTAATGTTTCTTACTCTACGAACAGATTCAGATTTCATTAATTTTTTTCTCTTGATCTGATATTCTTTTGAAGAATCTGTCCATTAAATATATTATTGTTAAAAAATATAACGCTATGTACTATATTTTAAAGATGTCGCTAATATACCATCAATACCAATATACTCATATATCATCCCTAATATACCATTAATATCACTGATGTTTTATCAAATTAGGAGAAATTCAAAAGAATAGAAATATTTCATAAATCAAAAAGGGATGATTCTAGACGGTATCCACGTACGAAAGCATTTAAAAAATGCCATTATAAATAAATTTGAAATGCGGTGACTATTTAACTGTTTTTTTTCGGTAAATAGCTCTGAACACTTTTTTTTAAGGATGAAGTTATTCGAGTTATGTCAAAAGTTAATCTACTCTATTTTTTGGAAGTAATTTCTAAGAAGAAGAGTACGAAATAAACTGTATTTTAATTTGACATTTGAAAAACAGATTTAAATAAAATTAATCAGTTTTGCGAACTGACAAAACTCTGGTGTAGGAAATAAATTGATTACATTTAAAGAAAGTCTTTTAAATAAAATGTTACCTTCTAATAGCAATTATATCAGATATGTTTTCTTTTTAAGTAATTAATGCATAAAGTTTACATGAGTTGATGTAAGAGCTTCAAAGATAAAAGATTATGCATTAGAAAATTTCATTTTCTATGCCCCCAAGACATTTTAACAACAAATTTAATTTCAACCCTTTTAGAATGAGTAAAAATTAGCTAAATTGAGCTAAACACAAATGAGTACAAGTTTTGATTTCATTTTTACTTGCGTTAAAATGTAATACATGTTTACTATTCAAAAGCAAATATGTAAAATATTTCAAAAACATGAAAACATAAAAAATTTTAATACATGTGTTTCTCTTCTTTTTTTAAAAAATTATTTACAGTTTGATCATGGGTGCCAAAATTATAGTTAAACTTTTACTAAGACGAGTAAAAATAACGAAATTAATTAAATTAATGCAAAATGCAAAAATTTCGCTCAAATCAGATAAGAAAATAAAGTTCTTAACGATAACTTAGAAATATATATCATTTCCCTTTTAATGAGTTGCGTTTTGCATTCGGCAACACATTCATTTACTTAGATATAACCAACGAGATACATTGTTTACATGAGAGCTGACAACCCTTTCAACTCCTTGTCTGAGCTAAGCAGAATTGCTTGGATGGGCCTTAAATTACACTGAACACTTATCTAAACCTTCATCTGGCGGACACGGCGCTTTACGTTTGATAATCAGCCAATCACGTACCTGGAACTCCACGGACTTCGTGTGGTATTGATTTCATAACAACGGATTTAACATTGAGCATTCTGACAATTCAGTCTAGTATTAAGTAAAATCGCTCTGTGCCTAACTTGTTCAACATGTATTCTTTAAGCTATTAAGTATGTATTATTTAAATGCAGTAGATTGTTTGAATATAAATTGCCTGTATCTAACATGTATTTACTAATGAAGATGGATAAGAAATAAATTAAACAAAATACTATATAAATGAAAAGTTAATGAAACAAGTTCTTTTTTAAAAAAGTGTTTTAAAAGGGTATGCACTTTTCAATGAAAGATGGTAAAATTCAATTGCAATAGAAATGAAACAATAAATTCTCAATGTTTAATAGCCTATTTTTGAGATTATTCTTTATAAAAATTTGAAATCCAAATATTCATATGAAAAGTGCTTTATATATTGTTATGAAACTGTAATTTTGCTTTCCCATATGAATAAGTTTCATCATAAGAAAGACTGAGTTACATTCATTTGCATTGGGTGGCTTATTTGTGATCCCAAAGCTCTGCGACAATTAGCAACTTGGCGACGAATATGGCGACTTTGAGACACAACAGATAATATCGAAACTTCGAGAATTTTTCCGATCAGTCCACTAAGAACCGAGATAAGCTCAAACGAATCAGATTAGTCTAGAAGATTCCAGCCCTGCCTCTGGAGAACTATAAAAGAGCTGCAGTCTCAAGCTGCCAGCACTAGGAGAAGTCCTGAACTGGGTCGTCGAGTAGACCTGGCGAGTGATCTTGAATTAGTCTTCATGAACTGGGTGGTGGTAAGGAGTAGTTCAGCCGTCTGACAAATTGAGTAATCATGAATCGGGAGTTACCGTAAGAATACCGAAGCAACGACGGAGTGCTGAATTGCCATGTGCGGTATCCTGGCACTATCATGCGTTGTGTCTTAGCTCGTATGTCTTCATGAACGGAGGAGTCCTCAATTGAGAGGCCTTAAATTGTTTGAGGAATAGTCGGGAATTGAAGTAGTGAAGCGGCAGCGAAAGCGAGAAGAGTCGGAAGTTTCAGTCGCCTGGAGCGACCGTAGAGAAAAGTTCTGGGTAACCCCTCTTCTGCTAAATCCTGTCTAATCGCTTTGTATGCTATTGTCTGTCTGTGTAGTGTTCCTTGTTCCTGTGTATTCCTTTCGGCTGTGTATGGTTGTAATATTTGTGCTGTTCTGCCTTCGTGTCAATAAAAAATGTAATTCGTGTAAAATCGTCATTGTCTCTCAGCCCAAGCACAAGATAGCCCAGCAGACGGTCATATTCATATACATGTGTATATACAAGGTGGCCAGAAATAAAACACCCCTACTCTGACCTCCATGGATATCGAACTACTCAGTGTAAAGGCTCAAAATTTTGTACACATACTATTCAAAATATGGGGAAACGGATTTCACGAAAAAAAATTTAGTTCCTGAAATCACCGATAGGTGGCGCTGCACAACTGGAACTATGATCAAAAGACACAAATAATAATAAAAATTAAAATGTTTATGCGGAATGGAATGCTTCCATGCTTCCTTTTTAATTTTTCTGCCCCTTATGGAAAATAAAAATAGTAAAGAAGCTAGAACTCCCGTTGTAACTGCAATTTCATACTGTAACCAGAAAAATTTGCATAAAGCATGGTTAGAAGCCATGTTCTGGGTATAAAAGAAGTTAAAAGGTGGGGAATGTCATTCTTATTAGTGATGGCTGTCACGCTGCCAGAACGCGCTTTGCTTGTGAAGTTGTTTTACGAGAATAAAGGAAATGCTCCAGCAGCACTTCGAGAGTTTCGCCGACTTAAGGATTTGCGTAAGGGACCATTGCTTCCACAAGCTCTCAGGAGAATGATCGCTCGATTCGAGGAAACTGGACATCTTGGAGTTCAGCCTGGTCGAGGACGCAAACCGGTTCGTTCAGATGTCGTTGAAGATGTTGCCACCGGTATTGTTGAACAGTCAATGGATAATGTTTTAGGCTGCAGTAGTGCACGTGCAGTGTCACGACACTTGGGTGTTCCCTATAGCACAGTGTGGAACGTACTCAGAAAAATGGTGCATTGTTTCCCGTACAAAATCCGCCCTAATCAACAATTGCTGGCCACAGACAGGGAGATGCGACTGACCTTTGCATTGACATTTCTTGCTAGAGTTGAAGTGGATGCATCGTGGCCGTGGCAGATTCTGTGGAGCGATGAGGCCCATTTCCACCTCAGTGGAACAGTGAACACCCATAACTGTCGCATATGGGACACGACAAACCCCCGTACCTTCCAAGAGATTCCACTCCACTCACCGAAAGTTACAGTCTGGTGTGGATTCACAGCCACATTCATCCTTGGACCGTTCTTTTTCGAAGAGGTTACTTCCAATGGCCTTGAGACATGTACCGTGACGGCCAACAGGTACAAAAGGATGCTCGAAACATTTGTTGTACCCCATTTGCAGCAGCGCCAATGCCTTGACACCATTACTTTTATGCAAGATGGAGCACCTCCACACATTGGACTCCCTGTGCAACAGTTTCTTCGCCAACATTTCACCACTGACAGAATAATCAGTCGCGCGTTTCCGACAACTTGGCCATCTCGTTCACCGGATCTTAATCCGTGTGATTTTTGGCTTTGGGGACACTTAAAAAACCTTGTTTATCGAGAACGTCTGATAACCTTGGCAGATTTGAAAGAGAGTATCAGTCTGCATGTGAGAAGCATCTCAGATGACCAGTTACGATCCGCAGTTGAACAAGCTGTCCACAGACTTCACATTTTACATCTTCAGGAAGGGAACCATATTGAGCAGCATTCCCTGCATCGATAACGTCCTTGTTTCATGTATGCTTGGTACTTTCAAATAAAATGTGTTTAAAACATGTTTTTGTGTCTTTTCAGCATACGTCCAGTGGTACAGCGCCACCTATCGGTGATTTCTGGAACTAAATTTTTTTTTCGTGAAATCCGTTTCCCCATTTTTTGAATAGTATGTCCACAAATTTTCAAGCCTTTACACTGAGTAGTTCGATATCCAGGGAGGTCAGAGTAGGGGTGTTTTATTTCTGGCCACCCGGTATATATATATATATATGTGTGTGTGTGTGTGTGTGTGTGTGTGTGTGTGTGTGTGAGTGTGTGCGTGTGTGTATAAACTCCAAAATAAAGCAACATTAAAACATCACCAAAAACAGCAAAAATGTATACAAAAATATATAAAATAAAACTGCATAAGAATATTCAACCAAAAGTTAAAACAATCCACCCTATAAATAAGAAAACAAAAAGCGAAAGAACATACCAGCGACAGACAAAGAAATTTCACCATATCACCCGAACTTCCATTTTAATTATAATAGAGTGTCTGGAAGAGAAAAAAAAGATAAATGGAGCTTCTGAGCGCCACTTTATTATTATGTTGCAAATTAATATTTCATAATTTCTCTTTTTTATTAAAATATTAATCTTGCAGTAGTTCTGGGAAAAACCATTATTGTTTAAATTTTTAATAAAATTATTTGTTGCTTTTATAAGTTAAATTTTGCAAATTGTTTTAATTTTGTCAAATTGTGAGAAAATTAAATTTTTGGAAAGGAATGAACTTAGTCAGATTAGTTTAGTTATATTAACGCCCCGTTTTTTAAAGAAACACGAGGGCTATTTTGGAACGGACCTCGTAATTTTGAACCACGATCAGATGACGAGGACGACACCTGAAGTGGCACTCCCCTCTCCACACCACACCAGCGGAAGGACGTTTGGCCTGACAAATTTAACGTGCAAGAGACCCCCTCACACGACGGATCTTCGGTGGAATCGAGTCTCGAACCTGAAACCCTTCGGTTCCGAAGCCGAGACTTTACCACCAGGCCACCGCGGCCAGGAATGAACTTAAGACTAGAGTGATAATTACGGATTTTAATTATATTAAAGCTGAATTCGTCTCTTTTATCATAAATACCAACTATTGTTTTTTCATTATCAATTTTCATTCTCAAATCCAAATAAGTAGCTTCAAGATGATTTTTACTTGCTTATGTTAAAGTTAATTTTTTAGGATAGCAATTTGTAACAATATTAGTAATCTCTAAGTTAATCAAAATTAAATCATCAATAAATCTCCATCCGTTTAATTAAGCAATTTTGAATTAGTTTCTTCTCGTAATTATGCAGGAAAATATTAGCTAAAGCACTTGAGAAAGCTGTACCCATTGGAATACACTTAACTTGTTTATCATACCATAACAATGAAATCAGTGCATGATATAAAAATCCTCCAGATAATCACCCCACAGATCCAATTTGCATTTCTCCAACAACATGATGAACTCCGTAAAGACGCAAAACAACATATCCTTAAAATCCAAGAAGAAAATCGACGTGTCTACATTATGCGTCGTAAACATGCTCAAAAATTCGAATTTAATGATCTCGTAGCAATCAAGCGCACTCAATTTGGCCTGGTCTCAAATTGAAACAAAAATTTCATTGATCATATAAAGTGATAAAATTAAAGTAATCGACACATACGATGTTGAAAAGTATGATTTCTTCTTTGGACCAGCAAAAACTTCAACTTGTGCTGAATATATGAAACCATTGTCCCGTAACATACAACATATCACTTGATTTGGTTTTCAAAAGAAAAACTGAACGGTACTAATTTCCTTCTTTGTGTGTATGTATATTTGAACAATAGAAATCTTTTATTTTTTCTCTACTTAATTTGCGTTATATTTTTATGTGTTCAACACTAATACAATTTTTATTTTTAATTAATTATTCGAAATTTCCTGTGCAAGCTATTGTATTGTTAATCCTACGTTCTCATGGATGGTATGATTATTTTGTTTGTTTTTCTTTTGTAAATATATCAATTGCTCGTTTTATTTTATTTTCTGTATTTACTGCTTTATAATACGTTTGCATCATTTTCCGGTATACCTAAAGGCGAGGTCGCCTTTCCGGTCATGATGGCCCAAGTGGGAATTGCTTAAAATCTCTCAAATCAAATCACATCCTGTATGGCGCCATGTTGGCCATGTCCCAGGATTAATCACGTAGTGCTGTGATGCTTCGTCGCCATTGTGGCAGACGAGAGTTCGACGCCAAGGCTGTAAGTCGTAATGCTTACGCTCTGTATCTTTTTATGTGCTAAATATTTGTTTAATTCTGTTTTGTCCCCTTAAATATTAATAAATACATTTTACATAAATGCTGGCCTTTGCCTTTCCACACACACACACACACACACACACACACACACACACACACACACACACACACACACACACACACACACACACACACACACACACACACACACACACACACACACACACCCACACACACACACACACACACACACACACACACACACACACACACACACACACACACACACACACACACACACTCACACACACACACACACACACACACACACACACACACACACACACACACACACACACACGCACGCACACACACTTTTGAAACAGATTTTTCAAAGACGTACTCTAACATTTCAATCATCCCATTTAGTTTCCATTTTTTAAAAAATAATCTGGGTATGTATTTGCTGAAAATAGTACTTTACCTGATGTCCATTTATGGAATTTTGAATTGAACTAAATGCCAAAATTTATAATTTTTTATGTCTTTAAATATAATGTATTAAATCTCTAAATGATTTATTGAAAAAGGCCTACTGTTTATTGTTAAACATTTAAAGAAAATCAAGTTTAAAGAGGCTCTATGAACTTTGTGTTGTATTTATTCTCAAAGAGACCTTTATTTTCTTTAAAAAAATTTGAGAAAGTTAAAAGTCCTGAATGTCAAACTTTTGCAAGAAATTAGACAAGGTTAAAATATTGATGGAGTTGTAACAGTAGATGATTCCACAATTTTTACATGTGTTGCAAATTACTTGAAAATTTATCTATAATTTAAGCCCTAATTAAAAAAACATATGGATTGTGGCAAATGAAAATAAGTTTTTTCTTGTAGATTGTATTCCTTAAAAAATTAAACATTGTATTTCACTTTTTTTTACCTTGAACTCTTTGAAATGCTTATAGACCTTCTCTAATATTAAATTAAACATGAAAATACGATTTCTTTTCTTGTATCAATTGCTAAAAAAGCATCAGTCATTTGATATTCTAAATTGGATAATGTCAATTTAAAAAAAATCGAAGCTTCAGCAATGAGAATAAAAATACTGAATCGTATTGAAATGTATCACTGGAAAATCCGAAAAGAGCATGGAAGATTTAGAATATATTCTTTTTCGCCATTTTCTTCATTTAATACTTTAAAACTATTGACAGGTTAAAATACACATTCTCGGCATTTTTTCATAATTTTAGGAAACCGATCTTCGTAAAAAAAAAGCAAGCATGTAAAATAGAATTTAGCCATATGATTCCATTATTTTTGAACAAAATGCTCGCATATTAAAATTTCATTGTATATAAATTCGAAGAAGACATGATAATATGTCTAATAACTAAGTATATATATTGGTCATAAAATTTTTCATAAACTATTAATGTATTGAAATTTTGTATTATTCTTTTCTTCAGCATAATCCCTATCATAATTTAGCTTATTTCTACCGCTTGAGACAATGTAATAATTTTATAACCAAATATATATTTATGCACTAATTGAATGAGTCTTTAGTTATTCCGAACCATATATACAAACAGGTTACTCCACCTAGTCATGAACCATCTCTAATAGCAATGTATATGGATTAAATTTAAATGATTGCACTACCGAGATAACATTGGCGGGAGCAAACGTTGACTCTTAAGGTCCATCACCGGACACGGTACAATCCCTCCCATAGGGAGCACGTCCCATAATCGGTAAAAGGTTCTCGACGCTCTTGATTTCTGTACTAACACGGATGTCTAGAACCAACCACTATGCTAATGACTTTTATCCACGTGAATTTTTCTGAAGCTTATTATCCTCATAAATTCCTTCCTGTGGAAGCACTCTGAACCATAAGTCAGATTCAAAATAGAGTTGTTTGTTTGATATTTAAAATATTAATTTTGATTACTTTGAGTGGATAAATATTCCTGTAATATTTTCAAAGAAATGGTTCATCGGAATTCTTTTAAATGCCCCCATGGAGAATATGTCATTCACAAATAGAAAAATGAGACGAGTTACGTTAAGTAGATTAAATAATATTGGTGATAATTGAAGTAATAAAGAAGCAATAGTAAGTAATAAAGGAAGCATTAAGTTTAATAATACTGTAAGTTAATAAAAGTGTTCATCTATAGCTACATGTATTTTTTAGACAAGAAACTTTTTTTAAAAATAAAGGAATATTCTTAATAATTCTCACTAGGAAATAGATGTTGAACTCGTAACAAAACTTCAATCAGATTGCTATTAATTATTCAAGAAGTATTATAAAGAATTTTTAAAAAAGAAAGAAAAATAATAGATTTATGGGTAGATCATACTTATCTACGTTTACAAATCATGATCTACAATTCCCCTCCGATAAAAATTAAACTGAATTTGCTTCTTAATGGATTCAGTTTTATTTTTCTTTATTTTATAAATTAAAATTTCAAGCTGGTTAATGCTATTTTGTTGATTTTTTTATGTTAGGGATCATTTTATTTTAAGAAAATGGTTTTAAATATATTCCCAAGTAAGAAAGGTTTTTATGCTTTCAAAATTTGTAAATACAAATTGGTAAAATTCTTCTATCTAAATAAGAGAATACTAAGAATTTTCTTAAAATTTTATCATCCAATACATCATTAAAGATAAAAATGTATAAATAAAATATCAATGTGAAACAAAAATTTATACATTTTATAATTAAATTTAGAAATTTGTTTTTCAGGTTTATCAATAAGCCTTTTACTTTATTTTGTGAAATCAGTGGAAAAGAAACAAAATTAAAAACATTACATTGAAACTACAGTATCTTGTTGAGTTATTCTTTAAAAAAACAGTAAAAGGAAATGTAAAAAGTTTCCTAATTTTCAAAATTTGAAATCCAATTTTCTGGACGAATTCATAGATTGTAAAAGTTCAAAATAATATTAAAAAATCTTTTCGAAAGCTGATTGAATACTAACACTATTACACTCTTTTTTTTTCAATATTTTTAGTAGAAATTTTTATCTTCCTTCGAGTTTGAAAGAATTAATACTTCAATTGTTTAATCTATTCATGCAGAAAATTCATTTCGCATTTTCTGTATTCCGCACACATTTTTAATGCCTTAGAAGAAAGTTATTTGGAAAAAATAAATGAAAACATTTTTTTTCTACTTTAATAATTTACTTAGCAAAACTGAAGCGAAGAATAAATAAGATAATGACAAGGACAGTGCGAAGAAAATACTATTTAAAATAAATAAATAGAAATTTGTAAGCAAAAGCCAATCGAATAGATATCCTAAGGATAAATTTTTTATACTTCACTTGAAGAAATCCGAGAGAAGTTATTCTTATAATCAAACTAATGCTGTAATATATTCATCATTTTCTGGTTGAGCGCAAAGAGTAAATTATAATGTATGAAACCAAACAGAGCAGGGAAATTACCAATTTTTGAAATTCAGGATTATAGTAATGTTAAAAGTAAAAGTTTTAATAATTAAAAGTGTTTGTTTATAATTACTTGATTTATAATATATTCAGTAAATTAATGTGTATTACGCCAGACTGAAGCATATATAGTAATTCGGAAATTATTTATTTCATATAATTAAGTTAGTTATCTCCATTAATTTTTATTATATAAATCCGATTAGGCAAGCAATTATTGTTGTGTTTTAGCAAAAAAATAATTTTACA
>JAPMOQ010027556.1:88601-118657 GCA_026543055.1 Argiope trifasciata | reverse complement strand
AAAACAAACATAAATAAGGTAAATAAACAACTATTCATAAGAGGATAAACGAATGCTTTACAAAACAAATATAATTTTCTTTAGACATCAAAATAATATGTGGCCTCATGTATTTTTATAAGTAATGTGTATTTTATTATAATATATGCTGCGATTAATTTATGAATTCATATTTATTAAATTATATATTAGCTTTCAACAGGTTATTTTATTTCTGATAACGAACAATTTTTTGAATAATAAAATATTCAAGAATTTTTTTGATGTGAAAACAATTTTAATAATTAATGAATATTTTCTCCTTATTTCAAATTCTTATCTCATAAATTTGTTCAAACGATCAAGGATGATAACCAACACCTTTCACTGCCATTTTCAGAGAAAATAATTAATTTTTCATAACTCTCACTATTTATTTATATTTAGTTCATTAATCTTACTTTTGAATCACTCCAAAGGTTTGGAAATATCATGCTGACTTTTGAAAACACATTTTAACAAAAGACATTAAACACATGTTTTGTATCAAAAGAGTTAATAATTTCAAACAAATAATTTCATGACATGAAAAGGAATAATTTAGATACTTTACTAAATAATTCAATTTGTGGGAAAAATAATTGAAATTTGAATTTATATATTTCTTGCAAAGTGAAAGCATCCAATTTTTAAAATTAGTTTATTAAAAATTATTTTAGAATAATATCACTTTATTAAGTAATGCCACTCTTATACGCTCTTTTTCTGTTATAATTTGTATTTTGCACAAGGCACGTAAAATCGGGAAGACACATGCTTTGGCGATGTTTCCAATGCAACGCATTGCCTTTCTCATTTAATTATGACTGAAAATAAATCAGATAGTCTCGAACCGGATACTTGGGAGTGTATTTTAAACTGAGGGTTAGGATTACTTCTGCCTGTAACATCTTTTTTAAATAAATTATTCCGTAATGATATTCTTAAAACATCTCAATCAAACCATATGTTCTCAAAAATTGCTAAAATTATTTTTTAATCCTAATTTCTTTGTTTATTTATTGGACTTATTTCTGGAGGCAATTGACATTAAAAGTACTAATTTAAAGAAAAAGAAATGCTCTCAAGAATTCTGCAATCTATGATATGGAATGTATAGATTTTTCTATACGCTTTGTTTATTTGATATACTATCAATATACTAATCAAATTAAAAATGTTAAAAATCTATTCAAAATTGCTTCATTTATAAGAGCTACTTATAAAGATATTTCTATGTAGTACAAGCTGTTTTAGATTTGAGTTGGAACATAAAAAATATTTTATATTTCTATCTTATATATATCTTAACTGAAACTTCATTAAAATATTTCAACATAAAAAGCTGATTACCCTCTAATTTCTATGAAAACATATAAGAGTTTGATTTCCAACTTTTTATAAAAGTCCTTTGTTGTTAAACTGCAGGAGTGAAGTCATTTCATAAAAGACATTTTGCATCTACTCTGTATTTGTGAGTAACAATGTCCTAAGGCACCTTCAGTATATCTCCTGTTAGTATGTTTCTCTAGTTCTAAAACGAATAGTTATCGAGGTTCAATCGATGTACACTAACGCTACTGAAACTACAGAATAGTTATGTAGAAGTATAGAATAGTACTATTCTTATATTTGGGCAGGTGTCATCCAAGCTCTAGGACAGGACTTCCAAATTTCTGAATCCAGCTTAAAGTCATTTTAATAGTTATCTTCTGTTTCGTTATACATTAATAAATGCAAATGCACCCTCGCAAAAATATCTTGCTAAAAAATCAAATTATATCAGAATTTTGTTGTTCAAAGCTCTAAAATAAATAATTAAATTAATCAATACGAGAAATTCATCTAAATATTTCTTAGATACGATCTGATGCTTATAAGTCATTTTCTTATAAAAATATTTATTCTGATTCACCTGCTTCGTTAGTTTAATCTATACTTATAATAAAGCTCAATGTGTGTGTGTGTGTGTTGGCGCTCTACAGACCAGACCGTTGGACCTACAGATACCAAATTTGGTACATGTATACCTTGGACGTTGGGAATGTGCACCTCCGAGCCCTTTTTCCGAATTTTTAATTAGAATTTGAATTAATTAAAATTTAAGCGAAATTTCGACGATTTTCCGCTATAACTTCCGAAAATATTATCGCATAAACATGAATTTTACATCAATTTAAAGATAAAAAAATTAGCTTTCTAATGGTATCTTTGTTTTAATGTATAACTTTAACGAATTTTTAAAGAAATATTTTAACCATGTTTTACAACAATATATTTCGGACAAAACAATAAAATTTAATCTGCACGAGCACGTCAAGGGGAAAAAATTAGGTTTTATTAGGATGTTGTCATCCTATTGACGGAAGTTCAAACTAAAAAAAAAACAACTATCATTACAAATTAAATATAAGGAAATGCAACTTTTAGCACGTGACTGGATAAAATAAAAGAAATATAATATGTGACATTTTCTAAAATAAATAATGAACGAGCAAAGGGAAAAAAAATAGCTTTCATTAAACTGTTGAAATCATACTGACAGGAGTTCAAATTAAAAAATAAATTAACTATGACTGCAAATTAAATCGAAAAAAAATGTAACATTCACCACGTGATTGGATGAAATTAAATAAATATTAAATGTTATGTTTTCTAAAAAAGAAATACAAGACAAAGGTTTCTATGATCGTTTGCAACATCTATATCATTAATTTAGTAAATCAGTGTTACGTGAATTTCGAAGTTTAAGTATATCTGGCAGATAAATTATAAAGAGAGCAAGGCACATAAGAATTTAATTGAAAATCTTAGACCCCATTACTCTTGGCGAACCAGCTGGTCGCCAAAGGCGTCTAGTATTAAAAAAGTCAATAGATGATGCAGAATGAAGTAATAAAAAAATGTTTTAAATATATTACAAATTTTTGATATATCTACTTCTTTCAACGTATAAAAATGCATATTTGTTGTAAATATCTCCAATGCATTTATATCTCCAAAAAAGTTTAAGAATTGATTTATTCATATTTATTGTATCCACTATATTTGCGATATAAGAGAAAACATTTTAAAAATTATATTAGCTTGTTATAGAAGCAACGAAAATGAAAAGCAGAATTATGATTATATAGGTAGCATAGGAACTTCGATTGCAGCTTATTTAATGCATAACAGAAGATTTTATTTTTTCAATAGTATTTGTTAATTGAATAATTTTATGAGATTACTTTAAAACTTACCCTCTTATACTTTTCATGCATTCTTAACTTTATATTACATACAATTACTTCACACACACTTGTGCAAACGAGAAATGTTTTCCCGTAATTAAAATGTAATTTATTCATGATATTAATAGAATGATTCAAAAGATTATTTGATATTCAAAAGACAAATAAAATTTTCAATTCAAGAATTAAATTAGATATCTGTTAAAAATATTACTCATCATTTTTAAAGAAATTAATATTTTGATTTATTGATGGAATATAAAGCAATAAATTTCATAAAATAAAAACAAACACACACTTGTTTGTTTTTATTTAAAATCATGTAGATTATTAATTACTACATATGTTGCCTATACATATAATAAAGAACGTGTCTTTTGGGTGATACAAACACACACACACATACACACACACACACACATACACACACACACACATATACATATATAATATAGATTGAGAAGATTGAAAAAAAAAAGCTCTTAGCTTAATTCTTGGTATATAATGAGTAATTATAAATGTGTGTAATTATTTATCAAAATTATTTCTATTTCCTGACCGAATGATTGAAATTCTTGATATTGATGAATTTTTAATTTGCAAAATAGATATTTGCAAAATTTAGTATTTAAGAAAACATATATCATATTCAAAAATATGCTGTGCAACAATATATGTCTTATTTATGTAGTATATTTTTGTGCTTGAAAATTTCAATTTATTATTACTTTTTCAGCGTAAAGCTCATTTAAATAAAGAATAACTTTGTCTTACCCAGTGTTGGTTAAGTTAATTTTTTGATATTTACAACATTGCTAATATTGTGGGAATAAAAATACGTCATACTAGTATCATGCTCAAATAGAAAAGGAATGGGTAAAGTTGCATTGCTTGAAATCTGGAATCAATAATTATCACAAGTTTTACTTATAAATATAAATTATTATACTTATTAATTATTCAAGCAGTTTGTGTTATTTTTTCTTTCCCTTCTCTAGATTAATGGGTCTGATCAACAGAATATTTGATGATTATTTGTTATAGGGCTTTGCCTATAATATGTTTAGTGTATAAAATTAGGCTTATTTTAATATTTAATTAAATTGAAATGGTATATTTAATTTCTGTTATTTTAATTCTGACCTTTAATGTAATGTTTAAATTTTTGCAAAATTTTATCAATAATTTAACAGCAAAATCTCAATTAATGCTGTCCCCTACATTAATTGAGATTTTGTTTTAACCAAGTAACTCTTAAGAGAATCGTAATATTAAGAGAGCTTGTATACTTCCAAGAGTTGCTGTGGATTTAACAAAATCCTTTCCAGTAATTAATATTAAACACCCTTTCACAACATTTTAACCATGTAAACATTTTATTTACTCATAAGCCTCGGTGTATAATTCTTAAATAACATCAAAAAATATTATTTAAAACGCGTTTACAATATCAAAATAGAAATATCTTGATTTTCTTTTCAGCTCTAGAAGTTTTCTGGCAATTATTTGGATGAAGAACTATGTGCTCAGAGATTTTATAAGGTTACTTACTAAAAAAGAAATCTTGATTTTTTTCACCTTCTGTTATTTTTCTCTAAATGGTTTGGATAAGCACAATTGCACTGAACACTTTTTGATGAATGATAAAAACTGGATACCTAAATTGCATATGTGAGTCGTATGTATTCAGATGGTGTAGTATACTGATACATGATTTTTTGTTACTCATGCTGATAAATCATTTTTCGACTGTCTTTCCTTCATCTACAAAATAGGGAGGTAGGTAGAAGGATAAAAAACAATTGTTGCATTTAAAGTGTATTGGACATTAGTCTTGTATTAGGAAGGAATTCGACTAACACATGTTGAATTTCCAGCAAAATTATTATGAGCAAACTATTGAAAAAGTTATATGTAACTTAGAAACAACTTATTCAGGAAATTGGTTTTGGTACAAAGAATCCAATTTTTTTTATTTTCTTACATGTAAAATGTTTTCCAAAAGAAAATCACAGATAATATTTCTTTGTAATTCATGTTTTATCATATACTAATAAAAATTATAAATGAAATTCTATTGCAAAAATACATGAAATTAATAATGATATTGCACATCATTTATCAAAAAAACATTTCTTAAAATATAAAATTATATCTAGAATAATAGAAAACTAAATAGCTGTATTTTATTGTAACGTCCGGAGCTTGGATATTTTTTTATATAAATACATATTTTATAATGAAATAAATTCAAACTTTTCAAAAGAAATAAATACTTTTCAATAGTACTAATTTAACCTTTTTGGAATTCGTAATCAAATAATTACAGTTACTAGACAGTCACTGACTTACGATGACAAGGAATTCTTTCCTAAAGAAAAATGAATTTGTCCCTAATTTATTAATTATGCGATAACCATTTTAAAGTATATAATATTTTTCCTTTAATCTATCAAATGATACTTAATAGAAAAATAATAACTCAGTAAATATATCTCGTATATAGAGGTTTAACAAATAAAGGACCTTCCAGATATGGAGATGATAAGTTTTCATATAAGTGAGCAGGTTCTTGCTTCCTTAATGAATAAGTCATAACATAAGTCACATCCTTCCGATAATGGTTGGTACATGTAAATTATCTGGTCCTCTTACGCTATTATACTTTCGTCACAGTGCCAGTTTGAATTGTCATCACATCAATTATTTAAATAATTCTATACGCTAAAGCAGATCGAAGGTAATTCTTTTTTAGAGATGGAATATGCAACCAGATATTTTGGTCAATTAACAATACCTCCATTCATCTTGTACCTTATTAATTAACTGACATCATTCTTAGACTATGACTGAAATAAACTCTTTATTTTATGATATCTCTAATTAATGTTTAAATTTAGTCGAAATGAGATATTGCCTTTTTTTTCTACAACTGTCTAACGCAAAGGCACAAGACTAATAGTTGAGACCTCTAAATGTGGATATTTCATAGGGTTAAGGATTTCTTATATGATCTACAATATCATATAAGAAATTTAGTTTAATTGCTCATGATATCTTAGAACAACTTAGAAAAAAATACCTTCCGTTCAATTTTATAGAAATAATTTGTTGTAAATAAATAAACGATATCCAGGCATCTTCGCTTACAAAAACAATCGTCAGTTCTATTAAGAAATATCATATGGTTTTTGCCCTTAGATTCCACAGCTAAGCTGTTCAACATACAGCAACCAAACTTTTTATTTTGTAAATAAGAAATGTGTGCTTTGGAAATCTAAACGTTTTAATCAATTGAAATTAAAATTTTAAAATTGTTTAACATAAATTTTTAAAAATAGCTCTTCAGAATTTTTTAAATTTTTAAGTTGTTTTATAATTAAAAAATTATCCTTAGATTATAGGAACTTTTACCCTGGTAATTATTGCCCATATTTCATAAATTTTAAATTACATTTTAAGCACCATTTCAGTCGGGATGACTTACACTCCCGAAACAAGATGTTATTCTCATCCTCTCTAGGAAATGCATTCTTATTTCTTCCGTCACATATTAATATATATACGAATGGTTATATCTATGGCCTCATATCTACCTGACATCTACCTGAATCATAACTCCACCATTGATTACAGATTACAGGAATACTGTTAAGGAATTATTCATGCACATTTTTCGTTGTCGAAGTGAAAACCAAATCTATTTCATTGCTTTTCATATAATCTTTTTTTTCCTCTGATTTGATTATCAAATCGTACATATTCAGATTTTTTAAATTATTGAATATATTTCAATAAAAACTGTGTACTTTATTAAATTTTTTGAATTTTATATAAAATTAAATCCTAATTTCAAAATCAAGCATCATTTCTTAACGCTGCCGATATAATTTAGCATATATAGGTTGAAAATAGTGAAAATGGAAGATTTCTAAAAACAGTATTTTTTCTGTTTATAATTTAAAAGTAATTGCTTTTGAAATCCTTTCAATCAAATTTCAAAATATGTAATTAAAATATTTGTTTCTAATAATCCTAGTGGGGGATGTATAATTATAAATATTTATATTCTCAGGTTTTTATTATACTCAAAATTAAAAGGTAAATAATGATACAATTTTTATAATTGTATTTTTATCACTGCCAGAATTATAATTGAACAATGTTTCTCATTTTATTTTATATATTTATTATTATATCATGGAATATAACTATTTCATCTATAATTGCTTTTAAGGTATCCGACTGTTAAAAACATTGGCGATTTTTTATTTGTTATTTCTTGTAATTCAGAGCAGTTTATTTTTTTCTAGGAAAAGAAAGGCCTGGCCTATCATCCAGGGGAATTTTAAGTAAAACATATTTTTTAGCTAAAATTTGTCTTTAACTTCAATTTTAACTTTCATAAAAATTCTCCACCGTTAACATGATATCTCAAAAACTAATAGAGGTATTTACAAAAAAATTTCAGTGTGTATTTTAAATGATATGGGCAATGAAATGAATTAAAATTTCTATTGTTGGTGAAATATTTTTCATTTATAGGTGCTTTTAGAAAATTAATCAGTGAGTTTATGGAAAAATTGCATATATGCATATTATTTTACCCATAACTTCTTTGCATCTCAAAGTAGTTCTCAGATTTTGGTTCATTTCACTCATCATTGCGTACTAAAACGTGTGCAATGAAAATAGGATTGTTACTTTGCAATTTTGCGTACAGTCTTAACCGTTTTGGTTAAATATCATTAAAATTTACCACAAATTTGCTTCTTTCTCAAAATATATTTTATTTTCAAATAATTTTTTTGTATTTATAGTGCTTATAATTGACAATACATCTAAAAATTCTTATTTGTTTTCATAAAATCTAATTTTTTAAAATTGTTCCTTTCAACGTAGTCGGGTACCTAAAAATAGGGCATTACCACATTAGTGAAATTATAGATACATTAATTAGGGGAATATAACAAATATCATTTAATCACTTTTCGCGAATTCGTATTGTCGAATACCTAACAGGTTGATTGATTAGTTTCATAGAAATTCACTTGTGTTTGAAAAATTATGAAATGATGACACATTCCACTTACAAATCTTGAAAAAAAACCCAATATTTACAGTTTATCAGAGTATAAAAAATAAATTACTGAGAATAACAATTTGTATGTATAGGTGCATAATAAAACAAGCCAGAATTTTGAGAGTTAACATTGTCTATATTTGAGGTAAAAAATTAAGAACAGAATTTTTTAAATTAAATTATAAGCATGCTTTTCCGTTCATATTCTTTTTATAAGCCTCTTAATCTGGCTAAGAACACATTTGTATGGAAATTAAAATTATTAATGCCCACTGCTAACAGAATGTAAAAAAAATTAATTAAATTAAGGCAGTCAAACATTTTACTGTCAGATTGAGATTCTTTTTAGTCATAAATGAATTAAGTTGCTCTTAACTTGTAGAAATAAGAAAAGTTAAGTTTAGATTTACATTCGTTAAAAATTAAAATATAAATTTATGCTATGTGAGATGTAATGAGAGTAAAAGCACAGTGAGCACTAATTTCATGAGGAAAAAAAATGTATCGAATGCAAGAAAAAAAATTAAAATCATAAAAAAAGTTACAAAAGTAACTTTTTAAAAATATTTCTTAATTAACAGAAAAATAATTTGAAGATGGTGGCAAGAAGTTGGCAGAAAATTATTTTTGGGTTAGTTAATAAAAAAAAATATTTTTTTTTAAATTTTACTTTTTAGATAGAAATCAGGGGTTAAAGAACGCAAAATTATGCAGGATAGTTCGGTGAAAGGAATAAAATGTTGCTCTGCTGGTTATTTAATATTTTGAACGAATATTTGTTCCTTTTATCTATATAGATCTCAAAAGAAAAAGAACCCACCATGAAATACTTTAAAAAACAATCGCACACTTTTTTGAGTTACTGATTTAGCTGCTTCGTGGTTCTTAAGTGACTTGACGTTTAAATGACAGTCATTCTTTTTCTCCTTATTAACGGGAAATAAAACTAAGAATTTATTTATTTGTTTGTCAAATATAAAATAATAATTCTTAAAGGATGATCAAATCAGTAGAATTTTAACCACATTAAATTGAATTAAAAGTCATTGTGTATTTTGATTTTGTTTTAACAATTATATTGAATTCACTTTTGAAACGATTTTGACAGATGTGCAAGTTAATCTCTTAAATCCAGATGAGCCCTCAAAATATTAAGGTATGCAATATAAAGTAACATTCACCCTTAATCAAGTTAAATTATAATTAAATTAACTTAATAGGTTATTTTGCAATTAAGTTTTAAAAATACTGTAATAATGCTTCATCTATACTAAGATAATATCTTATAATAATATCAGAAATTTACAAGCTTCTATTATGTCAAAGATTAAATGAAAAACTAATTCATTTTCTTGCATTGATGAAACAAGTCAAATTAATTGAAAACTTTAATTTTAATTAAATGTAAATGAGCATAAATATAACTTGGTTGCTTCTGTTTTTAAAAACTACCTCTGCCTTTCTCTCTAATAATGTTTTTGCCCTCGAGGGCGAATATTTCTCTTCTTTTTAAATGAACCCGCATTTGGCTTTATTGAACCGTAATAATTTTTAATCAATATTTTTACGAAACAAAAAATTGCGTTTAATTTTATAGAAAACATTATTTTTTGTGATTTTGACTTTTCTGGCAGCTAATTATTGTTATTTCCGTTTATTAAATGCACTTAAGAGCTTTTAATAAAATTAAGAAATTGATTTCCAAATAAATGTCCTTTTCTAGAATTGAACTGAAATAACGGGTGAATTTTTTATTCATTTGTGCAAAGAGCATGTTTCTGTCTTCTGTTGCTTGGATATTTTTGTATATGAATTTCGCAAGATTTGTTATTATCATTTACTGCTTTTTATTTATGTATATTTCTGGTCATTTTTGCCAAAATATTATAAAAAAAATGCATTCATATTTTCCCTTGATTCTTTTTTATCTTCTTTTGCAGCAATTTTCTTTATGTATTATGATTTTATTCCGGCATTTATTTGAATAGTATATGATTTCTAATTTTTAATGAGAATTCGATTGTTGATTAGTAACTAGCTTTTCATCAATAGTTTCTCTATATTTTCATCAATCAATCTATTAAGGAGTTTGCTTCATTTACGTTTCATGTTTATAACAAAAACTACTATAAAAGTTCGAGATTTGTTTTTCTTCCTTATAGAAAAGATAACTCTTTTATCGGATGCAGAGTTCGAAACAGGTCTACTGAAATTCAAAAATTGAGTAAAATTTCTGAAATTACAGAGATGAAATGGTGTTATTTGAAATTATTATGAACTAGTTTTATATCTGGTCAGATCATTATTTTTTTTTCTTCAGGTACATGAATATCTGTTGAGACATTATAAGAAAAAGTTTACTTTAGGCTTTTTATATTGAGTATTTATATTTTATATCTATTTTGTTGCATAGATGAAAACATTCTTTTTTGCAACCACTATCTTTCCTGGTTTTGAATCTTGTTTAAAGAAATTCGACGAATAGAAGTTTTTTCCTTGTGTGCATTTGCATTACTTTCTCTTTTCATTTGGATAATGGATGCAGATGCCTGAATAGATACGCATCCCGTAGTTCATTGCGATTGTCAAAAACGAGATATGATGCTATTCTGTTAAAGGTACTGGCGTGAATTTCTTGTCTTTTCTTTCATATTTTGTGTTGTTTTGAGTGAAATGTGATCATTAAAGGATTGTTTCCGAAAACATTCTCTTACTTCCCTGCACAGATTATAAGGATCTTTATTTCACTACACTTGTAGTTTTGTAGATTTTATTAAATTCACATTAAAGCTGCTGCACCTTTTGTTAAACATTTATTCTTTAACTAAATGTTTTAAAATATCACTAAATGAATATATTTATTTTCTTGTTTTAGGCTTTAGTGTTTAATGTTTTTATTTCTTTTAAAAAGAAAAATAAATAAACAACTAAAATATCAAAAAAAAAATGATAATTTATTTCCAACTCATGTCAAATTGTAAAAATGATAGAGACTGATTTTTTTTTTCTAATTTGTTTAAAGATGGTTGAAATTAATTAATTGAAGCACACAGAACGGTAAAAGTTATATCAACAATTAGAAAATTAGTAACATAATTATATGAAAAATATCAGATATAAATATAAATTATGCACAAGAATATTGGCTGTAATTTTAGTCATCAGACAGAACGTTCATAATCTAAAGTATAATGTAACGTTGCACAAGTGGAGAAATGTCTACAAAAAGCATTCTGTGTTCTCAAATAATTCGACAGTATTTTTCATCAAAAAATTAAAATAAGGTACTTCTGGTAAAATCGTCCAGGAAAAAAAATGACTTTTCCTATATATATAGATGGATCAGATTTTTCTATAATTATTAGGATATCATATATAACACTATTTGTACCGAAAAGGATTAAATACTGTAAACTTTAAATTATTAATTAGAAGTATAAATTAAGTAGTATAATATAATTTAAGTAGAATAATGGAAACACTATCATGCAATCCTGCAGTATATCCCATTTTTTAAAAATCAAATAACTTTGTTTTGTGATACGAGTTTTTGATATATTATCATGATAGATTAGGGCGAAAAGGAATCAACAAAAAGCTCATAGAAGTTTAAAAATGTCATTTTATTATTTAATTTTCAAAGGATAGAAACAACATGATTTCTAAAACACTCTTAGAAAAAGAAAAAAAATCAATGTACGAATAATTATTTATTCATGAAGTGAACTGAAGCAAAGTGCAATTACAAGCTGCTATCCCAAAGAACTCCTCATTACTTTGCAGATGACAGACATCAAGATCTCAAAAAGCAATCATCATAACAGAAATTATGATGCCAAAATGTTTTGAAACTTTAGGAACATCAATTTTGAGTACCATCTGAGAACAAGTGTCACTTAGGATGAAAGACTCTTTCTTATTTTAGTCGAGTTTATTCTTGGAAGAAATTATTGCATATTTTTATAGAAACTATTTTCAGTTCCTACTAAATCACAATTTTCCTTCATACTTACACTTTCAACTAAACACGTTTTTATTGGTATTAAATATATATAAAAACATGACTTCTAAATAAATGACCGAAATAAATAAAAAAGTAAAATCAAAATTTTTTGTCAAAAAATATGGTGCATTAGTGAAACATTTGTTGAGATAAAAATAAAGTGATTCAGGTTTATTCCTTTATTTACCAAATTATTTTACTATCATTTTTTCAAAATTATTTAAGTTTTGGTGCAAATGCACCTTTGTAAAAGAATAAAAAACATTTACAAAATCATTTATTTCCTTCATTCATACTTTTATTTGTTTTTAGAGCAAGCAGTCAAATTGTGACGATATCCGTTTGATTTAAATAGTCACTTAAAGTACTAAAGGGTTAATGTAAAAAAAACACCTCAGTGGCATGACAGCCCATGTAGGCCAGAGCCTCTATCTGCTTTCTTGACCTATGGTTCTGAGGTGTAAGTCATATGTCCCGGTTAGGTGGTCAGCCTAACGTGGAACTCCCAATGTTTAGTTTCCAAGCATGCTTGGTTCTCAGTTTATCAATCCACTGATGGAATAAAATGCCGAGTCGACCTTGCCAGGCCCTAGGATCGAACCTAAAGTTAATTGCTTTCAAAGGTTAGGGTGCGTAAGGTTAAGACAAGTTAAATTAATTTAAACAACATTAAATATAATTCTTATTAACTTATTTAATACATTAATAAAGTACGACATCTAGAAGTAGTTAAAATCCACAAGAGTAAATCTCATTTAACGAATTTATCTAAAACACATTTGTTAACTACAGTAATTTATATGCAGTAATTTAGGCTACTATAGAAAACTGAATTTTATTTCACAGTATTCAGATTTATGTACCCGTACGGGTACTATATGTATCCTTATAATAAACGATTTCTGCATTAACTTTAGGTAATTTAAACATGGAAGATGATATATCAAACAAATTGATTGTTTCCGTTAAGCCACTGAACCGTTTACAAATGTGTGAAGTGAAGTTGCTGATATTAAGCACATCCGATAAATCATATCAGGAAACTCTAAATCCAATATTTAATATAAATGCGTTTTGAAGGCGTTCTATATCTAAAATTGAGAATTATATGTGGAACATTTAATTAAGGCTATAGAGAACACTATGATATAAAATTTATAATAAAAACATCAAGGAGTAACGATTCTTATATGAAAATTTTCTATGATGCTGAAGTTTATGAGTTTAATAAGTTAAGGGTCGTATTATTTTGTCACTTTAAAGAAGTGTAGCAGATGAACTGTCAAAAAAATTATTTCTAATTTGAGCATAAAAAGACATTCAAAGAAAAAGTACTCAACTCAGTTGATGTTTTTTTTTTTACTTTCCTAATAAATTTCATCTTAAAAATAACGAATTATTTGAAAGACTACAGAATAAAAACTGCATTTTAATCACATCAACGCAAATAATGCAAACATTAATGAAAGGGCGTTGATATTAATGACCAATTGTATTTAAAAATATATAATGTGATTAACTGGTGGAGTTTGCTGTGTATTTTTAATAATACATTTTGCAAACCAAATGCTTAGAGATCTCAAGAATATTTGATTACATCTTAACATATAAAAACAATTTATATGACCTGAAATCAGCAAAATCCAGACATGCACCTTAATTCTGAAAATATCCTCAGAAAGTTGTAACATAACTTTTAATGCTTCTACAAACAAACAAATCTATTTTATTAAATAAATTTTAAAACCTTTCTGAAAACATTTGAGCATTTATATCGTCAAATTTTGTAACATTCCTTATTTAAACGGGAGAGCTAATTTTAATACATAATTATTCTAATTTTTAAACTGTTAACATTTTAAAGTTTTTTAAAATTATAAAACAATACGAAAATTTATATGATAATGTGAAAAAGAAATTTGCTCTAAAATGATTCAATAAGCATGGTTCATTTAATTTCGTTCTTTTTTGGTTTCTCAGAGAGAACCAATTTGCAAAAGAAACTAAATTAATTATTTATTATCAAAAACCGATATTATTTGTTATGATTAAATGTGTTTCTCAAGGCAGATTTCTGAACGAAGTTTTGCATGTGTTGAATTTACAAATTTGGATAGACAGGTATTTTTATGTATTTATAACAGTTCAAACAGATTGAGATGTTATATTCAGGGACTCTACACATAATACATCAAAATACTCGATTTGACGTATTCTATCCAAGTTTAAAAATATTAAACACTACATACGTTGTGGAATGCCCTGTATTTTTCATATCAAATTTTATTTATTTTTAGAACGTTTTGCAAAACTATTAAACATTGAAAAAATTTATAAGATTTATGCTATATTAAAATTTTATGATATAAAATGTTAGTATTATCCTAATAATTCATAACTTATAGAATTTGCATTTTGCAAACTTATTTATTTGACAAGTAAGTAAGAAAATTTTTAGTAGCAGTTTTGTGACCCTCTATAAACTATATTATCATTTTGGTCTTACATTTTGGCGTCTTAATTTAAGAAATGGTGTCTTGGTTGGTGTCTTTGGTTTCTTAAATTTGCCATCTAGCTGTTTAACAAAGGACAGAAATGACTATGATGCTACTTTGTAAGATTGTCATTTACGCGTCGAATAAATATATTATAGGATTAAATTAATCATAATACCCCCCCCCCAATTCCTTCTTACTGAAAAAGAATAGGAGATGATAAATTATTACTTATTAAATTTACAATAATGCTAAACTATATTTTAAAGGACATTATATTTGCTTTTATATCTAAAATCATTATATTATAATAAGCTTCAGATAATATTTCTTACGTAGACATAAAAAAAAAGATTTATTTCTTCGAATTAAATCAACAGATAGATAAAAAAATAAGTTATTTCAATATTTTCATAGAATTAGTCATTTATTCTGTGTTAAGAATTTTAGGATTAACGAAAAATGGAAAATATTTGTCTTGAAAAGAATCTATGAGTCATGTACGTTAAAAAATGGAATTAAAGATAAGTTTTAGTTCTTCGATTTAAGCAAAATTTAGAAAATATTAAATGCATTACCTGTTAAATTCTTATGCGTACAAGGATTAAGCATTTCGTTGAAATGTTAAGAAATCCCAATTGAATTCATATTTAAAATTTTTTTCAAACAAAAGTTTATTTCGCTCTTATTTTGAAAAGAGCTTTAAATATGTTTAAGGTTCATTGAAATAATATTTATACTACAGATTCAAATAATTATTTTAAGATTATGGCTTGAAATTTTCTTTATTGCTTTATTGTTTGATGCATTTAATTTTGGAAAATATGCGAATAAATATTTTTTTTTTTTCATTTTCTAAATGCAAATTTTATTTATCAGGAATTATACTTTTCCTTATAGTTTGGTAAGTCATAAGTCATCATCTAATTGAGTATTTCTCAATTCTTTTATCCATATTAAAAGAATAACTCCATAATATTATGTGAAGTAAAATAATTATAATTGATTAAATACTCTTGTTTATCCAATAGAATGATGGTATAACTAATGTTCCACAAAAGAATGAGTTAAGATAATTTTTTAAATGATTCAGCCAATTTTAATTTAGATTTTGCTTTTAATTCTGCAAAATTCCTCTTTCAAATTTCTACAATGGCTTACATATCACACTAAACAGCTCTCATTCAAAATTTGTTGAGGTAATTTATAGCATATTATTTATTTTTGAACTTTTTCAACTAACAAATAGCTAAAAGTCTTTCATTTTCATAAAAAGAAAGTTGGTAACTAGTAATATACGAAATATCTTCAAAATAGAATTGAAATATCTATTTCACGAAAACAAGAATGTTGCATCTTTAAAGGTTATTATCTATAATTGTTCATCAAAAATTTTATATGCAAAGGTTTTGGCTACAACCCAACTTTTCTAAAAGCCCAGTCGCAGATTTAAAAGTATTGCTAAAGGCTGAATAGTTATGCTGAATTTTTCATTGAATAAAATTTATAATGAAATGATAGGATTATATATGTTCTGTTATTTTACTTAATGGTGATGTCCTGAAGAATTAGAAACAATATTGGCTTTTATGCACTCAAATTTATTTCATTTGATTGTTCAACAGAATGCAAATGATGGAAATATCTCCAGTGTATGTACTAACAAGCCACTGTGCCAGAAAATATAGGCTTTATCAAATTTTACTTAATCCATATTATTACAAATTTATAACTTTGCTTCGTAGCACTGTTTGATCACCTTATAGATCGCCTTATCATCAAGAATTGTTGAATGATGACTCAATGATCTCAAAGCTTGGAGAATAAGTTGGTAAATTTGTCAGCAAAATCGTTAATATTGGAATCTTTTAGAATTTTAATGATAGAAACATTTGGAGCCGAGATATGTCGGATTCTACCAAAACTTTTTCACCCCACCTGAGGGAAATATAAAAGGCCGGCAGACTGAGCTGAAGACAATCGTGGAAAAAGTAACGGCGAATAGTTGTGTCAGTCCAGCTAGGCGCAAGTGTTATGAGGGGCTCCAACGATAGCTTAATAGAATTGTGTACCGAATCCTGGTATCTATTGTAGAAGCAACATCGTATTATATGAGGTGTAGCCAGTGGTGTAGTAGTGAGTTGGCAGTTGGATACAAGTAAAGTAGGAGACAGTGGAGAATTACTGGCGTTTGGAGAGATCGTAGAGTATAGTTACGAAGATTCTCTCCTCCTGGTGAATTCGGTTTGGTCGCTTTGTGCGCTGTGGTTGTTATTACTACAGATTACTACTTGTGATCTACTGTTTATTATAATGCGGAGCTGAGAGTTGCCTGTGTCCATCTTGGGATTCATATCTGTTGTCTGAGTCTTGTCTTCGTGTTTAATAAAATTCGTATTTCGTTATTGAGGCCTGTTTATTGTTTTCCCACCATTCACGCCCTACAAGAAAACCCTGTAACTATAAGGACCTGGAGGAAATGAGACATTGACATTCTACAACAGTATATATCTATGCATAAAGGTTTCATGGGAAACAAAAAAAATCTGTGTACATGAAAAATCCCATGGTAGAAAATGCGATTTTTTTCACTCAATTCTTCATAATTTGTAACCAAGGTCCAAAAATATTTGTGGAATTTGTTAATCTACGTTACGTTTGTATTTAATTTCTTAGTATTACATGGTTTTGTTAATTGAAATCCTTATATGATTGGTAACTTAATTAACATAAGATTTGATTTTGATGGATCAAATGATTATTAAACAAGCATAAGCCAGACAAAATTAAGCCTGCAAAACAAATAAGTTTAATTCATAAACTTGCTTTTAGAAAAAAAACATAGTTTTCTTATTCAGTTTGGACTGTGCTGAAATTTATATTTACATTAATAAATCAATTCTTTATGCATTGATTCAAGAAGTATTTACATTATTGAATAGTGATCGTTCTTCTTTTATTCATTGAATTCAGTATTATATGATAGGAGGTACTATAAATCCTTAGAAAAAAGGGAGTTTCTACTTTATGCATCATAGAAAGGAAAAAGAAAAATGAACTTAATATTCCAGATATTTCCTGCTACAGAAATTTTGAATGCTAAATAACATAACGTCATCCTGTGCCTCGGTGCCTATAACATTAAGTTATCTAAAAATTTGGATGAGCATAAAATGGAAGGAAGAAAAAAAGAAAGAAAGAAACGATGAACCATCCAGGGATCTCCAGAGGGTATTCAGTCGGTGTCAAATCCAACATGACTGCATTAAATTTTTTGAAGTAATAACTAAATAGAGAGGACAAGTGTTGACAATAGGTTGAACTCACAGGGAAATGAGATTACTTACTGAAAAGGAACAAATCAATAAAATACATTGTAAATTGTATGACACGTATAAGCATATAAACAAACAATATAAAATCAGAAATCTATAGCATCCATCTGGGTCCTGTGTTTTGATTTCCTTCTTGAGAAGATGCACTCTTTTGAATGGGTAATATCTTCTGATTTTGGCAAGTGGCATTTTGGTTTCAGTTATTGTGAAGTACGGAAGGGGTCTTGGTATTTATGAATACGATTTACTATGGTGTGCATCTTTCTGCCTAAAAGAGGTTTCGATGCTACTTTTTTGTTCTATTCTTCCTCAAAACTTATTTCTGGCTTTCTCATTTGCCATGAGAGAGTTAATAAGCATTAGGTGTAAGCGAGGAGCTCGTAAGCCAGGACAGTTGGCCAGATGAAATCTATGAAGGTAAGTCTAGAATGAACCGTGTCCAGTGATTTTGAATGTTGTAGGTAGCATCTAAAGATATTGACAAAACCAATGTCTTTTCAATAATAAATTCATTTGGAATGCTACCGGTAGCACCTAGAGATATTGATAAAACCAATATATATACAATAAAAAATTCGAAATAATCCCTAGAAAAAATTCTCCTTATAAATTTAAAAACGTACAATAATATTACGGAGTGAAATGACTAACTAGTTGAATATTTTTTTGGAGATTTCCCGAGCTAAAAATCCTATATTCGATATTTTACCACTGCCATTTATCATTTTATCTCATAAGATGATAATTCTAAAGATGGAAGGAAGAAAAACTAGATAAATCTGTTGGATGTCAGAAAAATTAAGACAGAGATGTTAAGGGCTTAAATATATATTCGTGTCAGTTTCAATTACTACAACTCGAAGTAACGTGTTCGCAAAATCGATGCTTCCTGCAGCATGTAACTGACGTTGACAATAGATACTCGATCGGTAACGGATTATTGATCGTTCGATCTGCGAATAGTTAAAAGATCATGGGAAGTTAAATGTTTTTCAAAATCAATGCAATAAAATTTCAATAGAAATCGGTCGATATTTAAAGGACTTCATACTTATTAAATTCAGTTAGGGGTGAAATATTGCATTTTTATGCAATTTTAATTTTCTTGGGTTACTGGATATATATATATATATATATTAGAGACTAACTGGAATTCCGCGATAAATGGCCGTTAAAATTTAATTCAACATTTTACGTCGCTTGGTCATAATAACAAATAATAATAATTGACCAGCAAAATATTTTTTAATTTCAAATTTTAATGCATATTGTTCATACCATTTCAGAAGTCATAAGCCGTTCTACTCATTTACTATTCACTTCCCTTAACTTTTGCCAGTTCTTCTACAGACACATTTCTTTTTTCTAATGTTTTATGAACGTAATCTAATTTCTAATATAAAAAATTGTAATATTTGGTATTTTTTTGTTATTGTTAACAACATAATTTAAATATAAATTTTAATCTTTTATAGATTTTTCACCGATTCAAACGAATGTATCGTTATCTTTTCTGAAATTTTCTTTACCTAATCCAGCTGAATCATCTTTGCTTGAAAAAATTATCAGTTTGAAATACATAAGAAATTCACTAAAACATTTCATTTGGTTTATTTATCAAGCATTTTATTCTGCCAGTTAAAATGATATTCTCTTTTAGAACTTTTGAAACAGGAATGAGTATAAATATTAACAGTTCATATTTAGTAAATATTTATAAAAGTAATGTATAAAACTGTTACTAATAATTTAATAAATTGGATTATGAAAAAAGGAACAGCAGTTTATTTTAACTGAGGCACAGTTTACAGATAATTATTTAAATTTGTATTGCATTTAATCATGTTTTAAATTATTGGAAATTTACTTTTAAGGAAATTTTCAAATTTAAATAAATAATCGCAATAAATATTACATTGAAATTGTAAAATAATGTTTATTATTTCCTTTATATAGAATTAACTTTTTCAATTTATACAACTTCAAGAGAAACATTAATGATTGTATCCAAACAAGCTCATGTATTTATTCTGAGAGGAAAACTCAATAGTTTAATTTATTTTGTTTGAAATGAAACTGATTTCTATCTTTACTTTTTCGCACATTCTTCATTTGTATTAAACTCTTTCAAATGTGGAAAAGCATAAGCAAATGTTAAGAATTCCCTCTAGTAATTTACAGTAAATGACGTTCATGCATAATAGAAAAGCTGAAAATTATTATTTTATCACCTTATGGAACAGTGGCTTTGCTAATTATGAATGAATAATGTACAGTTATTTATTCGAAATTATTGAAAATGCCACAAATAATTGTCATGTATTCATTTTATAATTATATTTATTTCAAATATTAATTAACTTTTCTTTGAATGAAATGTTATTGCTTTGTCTTGAACTATGTATATAAGTATTGCTAGGTAAAAATTAATAACAGCTTAAATTTCACAGCTATTGACTGATTGACTTAATGAATACTTAATTACATATTTCAGTTCTTTTTTCGAGTTTTGATAATTATTCATATCTGTATTTTTATTTTGAATAAATTAACTAATTCTAATACACATTCGTAAACAGGTGTTTTCTCTTATGAAAACATTTCATTTTCAGGCCACGAAGGTTGTATGAATGGAAAAAAGACAAATCCCTGCAAAGAAGTGTTTTTCCATTACAGCCAGGATCAGACAAATTATTGTTATGTCTTAAACTCAGCATAAAAAGTATTGCTAGATAAGACTATTAATTAAGGTTTCAATTCCGCAGCTATTCATTGATTGAATTGAAGAAAACATTATTAGATGCATAATTTCTTTTATTTGAATATGAGCTCCTTTTCCTATCCATATTTATTTATATTTCAGAAAAAAATAAACTCTTGCTAGTGTAATATTTGTAAACAAGTGTCTACTCTTATTAACGCATTTTTTTCTGGTCACTTATTTTATATGAATAAAAAAAAAACTCTCTGGTTTTCTCTTACAGTCAGGAGCAGATAAACTATTACTTTATCTTAAACTCTCCATATAAAATATTGCTTGATAAAACTATTAATTGCAGCTTGAATTAGACAGTCTTTCACAAATTGGCTTGAAAAGTACTTTCTTACTTAATTTCCTTCATGGTATAATTTTCGTAACTATTAGAATGAATTAATTAACTTACACGTGTATATTTGTAGAAAGATGTGTGTTTTTTTTAACACATTCTTTTCAGGTCACTGAATTCGTATGAACAAAAAAAAATTGAAAAATCTCTAGTAAGAAGTTTTTTTTTTTCCTTCACAGCCACGAGCAGACAAATTTTCACATAAAAAAATGGGAAGACAGTTCAATGACCAAAAGTTATAGTTTTTCTTATATCGTATTGAAGAATGGGTATCTCTATATTTCAATAATAAGTCACATCTCGATTATGTTATTGCGGGCATAAGAATAAATCATATCAACTAAAAAAAACCTTGATATAAAACCCATACATATTTGTACACTCATGTAGCTTTAAAGTCCGTAGCAAATATAAGATTGTCTATCAACCTGCAAGACTTGATTTCGAGGGTATATTGTATTCGAATTTGATTTGACAAACTAAAATGGATGGGCTATATATATTCTAAGGCCATTTAATGCATAACTTTACGTTTAAATATTAAATCACGATTTTTTTTAAGTTTTCATCTGAGTAAGAAATTAGATGGAAATATTCTACTAAATTCAAAAGCATTTATATGTATTCGATTAATTTATTAATTTAGCATTTTATATTTTATATTCATTTATTTTATATTGTTTTCTCTTTAGTATATTTTGGATGTAATTAGTAAATAATATGATTATGTTTTTTCATTCAAATAAATTTAAACGAAATTAGATATTTATCTCTATTTTATAGATTTAATGTTTAACTTGTTGTATGTGTTACGCATTCAAGAAAATTCTTTTTCATAAGTAAAAAAATAAATAAATGGGAGTTGGAAAAAAAAAACAGACTTTGAATATTATACACCATAACAATCAAAAAGGCAAAATTTTCATCTCTATTTACTGCAATGAAAATCTGCTGATAAATGATTTACAAATAACAAAATTTAGTCGAAAGGTAATATATTTATTTCAAAAATTATTTACCAATGATATTCAGATTTGATGCCTTAGAAAATAAATTCTTATGTGTATGAATCAAACAAACCTTTATATGTATATATGTGTGTGTGAATAAAACCCAACTTTTGAAAAAATGACTAACTTTGAACTCCAACCAAGTAAAAAATGGCAAGAACTCACTATTTACAGTAAAGATACAATCATGAGGGTATTTAGGGGACTGACCAAAAATAAAAGAGTAGAAGATTCGGTTCGTCTCGTTGTATAGAAAGCAATTGTTTATTAAAAATAAAAAAAATCCTTCGTTATCCTTTCATTTGGTAGTAAATTCATATAATTTGGTAAATGGAGTATTGTGTAATAAAAAACTTTAAAGTTTTCTTTTAATTTCTAAATTTTAAGTAAGGATAAGGATTTGATATTATAAATGGATGAAAAGAGGAAAGGCTTAAAAGAGTTCTAAAAGACTAAAAGGGGATATGATCTCCGATGAAAGAAAGGAAGAAAAAAAGTTCCCCAAGAAAAAAAAAATGCTAGATATATGATAAAATATTATAGTCATATAAAAATATGATTATCTTTCGGTAAATATTCTAGAAAATAAGAATATTGTAACACTGATGTGATTGAGGCAGATCATCTTTCTTTTTCTAATTCTAAGTCAGATCTATATGCACCTTATATGACCCAATACTATTAAAATCTAGAAATTGATTTTGAAGGTGAGATAAATTTATCTCGAAGTGAATCTTAATAACGAGAAGTTTTCTTCAAATCGATATTCTTTAAATTTGAATCTTCGAATGGTTATATTGAATTCTATACGAGGTTAAAAATATGCTAAAAATCTTTGCACTTATAAGTGATGTGTGCAAAATAAATTGCAGTAAATTAGGTATCATAAATAGGTTATGTATGTGTTAAATATGGGTTATTTATTATTACAAGCTCAAATACTAAACTTTTAACACCATGTAAATTTACTTACAGTATGCAAACTTACTTTACTTACAGTATGAAAATATTCAGTTTCTCAAATAAAAGCCATCATATATACACATCGACAAGTAAATAAAACTTTTACTGAAATTGAGACGTCACAGCTTTGTGCAAGTTTGTAATTGATCTTATTTTCTTCTCTCCATTAGAATTTACTATTTGTTTTAGGCTCAATAGTTTATTTACTGTAATGTTACTGAAATCGTGCCCTCCTTTGAGAAACATTTTAAAATCTAAATCAAATAGTTGGAAAAAAGAAAAGATTTTCAAATTTTTAAGATAATAATAAATAATAATTTCTTAATAATAAGAAACATTAATGATTCACTGTAATTATTGGTAATTATAACAAATTTAATGATTATTATTTTATCAATTAATGAAAAATTATTTAATTTGCAAAAATTTTTCGGAATTATCATTGATACTTTTACTTGAAACTATTTGCTGAAGTTTTAACTTTATTGAATACGATTTGACACTACCAGAAAGAATATTTAAAAAAAATAAATTTTTCTCAAAATGAAGGGTGTATAGTTTGCAACTAAAGAATCTTAAAAATAATGTTAAATTAAAGTTTTTGAAATTCTTAAATTTTTTTAAAAGTAAGAGCTGATTTTATAATTAAATGAAATAGTTTTTTCGTTTATATTTGGTAATTATATATAGCTTAAATATTTCTTTAAACCTATTTTTGTGTCGTAAAATTCTGAAATTTTAAAAACCCTTGTGCTTTCTGTTTTATCTTTTCTGAAATTGGGATTGTAAATTGAACATTTCAAATTTTTCAAAACAAATCATGAATAATTTACCCATTTTTGTTTTGAAAATACACAATTTAAATAAGCAGAATCGGATATTTTTGGCAATTTCAAAAAGAATTCAAAATTCAACTGAAATACATTGTATCTATCCAACACTGCCATGAGGAATGTTGGATAGATCAAATTCTAACCAACATGCCCCGTGGCAATAGGCATAATACCCTTTAGGGCTAAAAATACAGGGTAGGAGCTTATAGAGAAGGATGTGTTATAGGTGGAGGGGAAAAACAAGTGTGAAACGGATGAGATCTTTTTTATACCCATGTGAAAGCAATAACGAAGACACCCTCCAGTTTATTCTATGACTGGTAGAACGATCCTTCGGTTATGTAAAGAATCCAGCTGGCTGATGCATAACAGTCTCCTCACATGTTAAAAAGAGGAAAGGGGATATGATCTCCGATGAAAGAAAGGAAGGAAAAAGGTTCCCCAAGAAAAAAAAATCGAATAGGTATCGTAATCAATTCAGAGTTGAAATGTTTACCGTCTGAGAAACTACTACTTGGCGATGTCTTTCTTCAAACTAAAAAAGTGAGCCAAAATGAAATCTTCGCTTGGTCTTATTTCTTTTTTTGTTAAATATTTATTTTGTATAATGGAGTGTAAAAATGCAGGATTCAGAGAAGGTGAAATGTCGAAGTCAAAATGAAATGTTGTGAACGTTGTATCGACACAGTAGAATTTTAGACTGTAAATACTGTGCTTTATATAAAATGTGAATGTGTATTGAATAATCTCGCTTTCATATATGAATATGAAAGCGAGATTATTGAAAAAAATGTATGTAGATTCAAGTTTAGTTGAATTTTGATTAAACTGTCCAATTGGTTTATTTATACCTTTCGAAATGTTTTAATGAAGAAGAATTCAGTTTTTGAATAAAATATTCATTTGCTTTAAATTTTTGGGGGTGCAACTACATTTTTATTCGTTATTTTTTTACAAATATAAAAATATGTCTTGTAGAATGTACTTGATAATTTAAATATACTATATTTAATTTGTTTTCCTTTTTTATCATGGAAAGTGAAGTTTTTAATAATTTTCAAAAACTTGGTCCTGCTTAAAATAAAACAGTTCTATCATTTCTATTTAAAAATAAATAAGATTTTATCGATAAACTGCTAAAGCCCTTGATGATAATGCTATATTTTTCAAATAATTTAATAGTAAATAACAAATTTGAAATCATGCATTATTATTGCTTATAGCTAATTAGAAATTATTTTAATCTTCAAGTATATGTATGCATATAGTTGTAAAGTATATTGTAACAAAATGATATTAATATATATAGTAAATAATAACAGAGAACTCACATTTCAATTACACTTTAATGCCTATATTTTTTTAATGAAAAATGTATATATTGAAAAGCTATATATTAATTATGAAGAATTTGAATTATTTTTGAGAATTTGTTTTCAAAAAATAAAAATTATTCCTTTTTGTAAAAAAAATTCTAGATGTTTTAATACTATATGCAAGTATTTATATCGTGTTATTGTAATGTTTATTTAAAACCTTCAACTAATTTAACACAAAATATGTATGCAATTCAAGCATAAATATTGGTCCTGAAGTAAAATTTATTATTTTTAAATAATTCTCAGATGAAAATTATTATATCGGTATGTTCAGTCGTTCCTTGAAAAATAATAGCTTTTTTAAAGTAATTTACTCTTGAACTCTCTTCTAAAAATATTCCATTTTAAGCTGCAAATGAAATAAATAACAATACTTCTTTAGAGAATCCTTATTCTAAAGTCATGAATTATTGGCTTCTCTTTTTGCTGATTCTTCATTTGTATACAGTTCATATAATTTATAAGTCCTATACCCTTCAAAGGTCAGTTTAATTTGGTTATAATCTCAAGTTATTTTTGCATGTTGAAATGCATGTAAAAGAATCATTTGACTGTAAAAAAGAAAAAATAATAATTCCTTTTAATGTTTCAAACATTGCATTTTTATTGCATTGAAGTAGAACTTTTTAAGTTTTAAATAAGGGATATATTTTTGAACAAATTCTAAACGTATTAAATTCTGAACAGTGGTACAAATGCTCTGAAAATAAGTATTATACCTTTCGGAAATGAGTTCTAGGGAAAATTACATTTTTATAAAATAGTGTTCATTGGAGCAAACATTTTCACTTGAATGCATAATTTCATTATCAGCAAATATAGTAATGAATATTTACGAGGAAAAAAATTTCTTAAGAGGCAAAACTATACAAATTAAAAAAACATTATGAGTACAATGAAAATATGCAAGATAAATATATTTTTGTGAGATAAGAGAAATTTTTAAGATATTTGCGTTCCATGATTTGGTACAAGAATAATTTCTTTCACATCTCTAAGTTAAATTAAGTATTTATTTGAGTAGTATTTTGTACTATCAGTTCTGATATTAGCACTTATTGATGAATTTTTCTTTGGATGTATATTTCACGTATTAAGGAAATTATAAGGAGTTATAAAGACATTTTATTATAAAGAATTATTTTTGTAAATGCAATAAAAATTGATAAATTATATCATTATTATTCTTTTTCGCTAGTTCTTCTCAATACAATACTACTACACTGTGGGAAAAAATCACAACATCAAGAAAGACTTGTGTTATATAAACAACATTTGTTAGGGGTGTTTATACATCTGCAAGATGACATTGATTCAAATTGAGAAGCTTTTTGCTTAAATGTAGCGATAGTAGCTCCACTGAGAACTTGCAAATCAGGTTTACTTAAATATCTGCTTCGAAATTCAATATCGTTATTTATCTTTGAAATTTGATATAAATAACGATGAATTAACCTTTAAATAATAATAAATTCTAATTAACCTTTAAATAGACGATGAAACAATTATCTACAGCTTACTAAGTTTGTGCGAGGTCTTGTAATAGGACTATGAGAAGGTGGATTTTCTAAACTTGATGTTCCTTAAAGATTTGGCCGGAATGTTTCCACTGTACATGATCTTTCAGAGCAGTGGTCAAAGGACTATATTGTCTCAAGAAGAGCGGGTTCCGGGCGGCCACGTATCTGTACTGAGAGGGAGGCCCGTTGTATTCGGCGTAGGGATGTACAGCACTGTACTGCTTCTATGGCAACGATTCAAGATGCTGTTGGTACCACAATGACACAAGGAACTCTTAGAAATCGGTTACTTCAAAGACAGCTCCAAACCAGACACTCTATAACATGCATTCCACTGACTCCAAGGCATTGTCGTTTGTGATGCCAGTGGCGCCAAGCCAGAGTTCATTGGAGGACGGAGATGTATTGTGTTGTCTGATGAAAGCAGGCTTTGCCTTGGTGACTGTGATGACCGTCTATTAGTCGAAGGAGGCAGGAGAATGCTTGCAACTAAACTATCTGCGACCTAGATACTCTCGACCTAAACCCTGAGTCCTAGTCCCTGACAATTTTATATGACGGCAGAAGCACTCCCACGGTTATAACAAACACACTGACTGAAAATTGTACATCGGTCTGGTAATTCAACCTGTAGTGCTGCCATTCATGAATAGCATTCAAGTGGGAATATCCCACCATTTCCCCTCATACCGCTGTTGTAACGCAACGTGCTCTACAGAGTTTCGGCATGTTACCTGAAACTGCGAGATCACCAGATCTGTCCCCAATTGAACACTTAGGGGATATCCTTGGAAAACAGCACCGTTATGCACAGCCAACACTGATCATCTCAGTAGTGATAGGACAAGAATAATAAGCATGGATATCCATACTACAAAGTGACATACGGCACCTTTATGACACAATGCGTGGCGACTGCAGGTAACTAATGCAACAGTATTTACAGTACAGGTTATTAATGAAAGAGCATTTCACATTTGAAATGTATTTTCTTGATCGTAAATTAACCTGTGATCTTGAAAATTTAATCAATTAAACATGTTAACTAAACAAATGCATTGTCTATATTTCATTATTCTATAATAATTTTTCTTGTTGTTGGGATTTTTTTTGGTCCGTGTATAAGTGCTAAAAGTGTTTCTAGAATTCTTAAAAATAAACTTATTAGAAAAATATTCAGAAAAAAGGAATCTTCATGAAGTTGAAGTTCAAAAATTTAGATTAGCATAATTCCTAATTGACAGTTTTGAATGTTACCTACAAGTTCTTAAAATTATTTCAAAATTTCAAAAGTATCTATACATATTTGATGTTTTGGTTTTGATTTGAGCTTAGAAAACTTTCAGGCAAAATTTTAAAAAACTATTTTATTTAAAAAAATACATTAAACAATGATAAATGCACAGTAATAATTCATATAGGATGTTAAAAAATAATATGCCTTTATAAGGTAGAATTTGAAAAAACATATTACACTGGAATGATTTTTTAAAATTAGTTTTGAAAATAATTTCTAATTTATCTTTGACTTGAAACAAATAGAGGATTATTATTTAAAAAGTATTTCAACCTCTTTTTCTTCCCAAGTGAAAGTATTCGCACTAAGGTATTGAAAAGGAGAGTTTTCAGGCATTTCAAGACCAACTATTGATTCCAGTGTATGAGAAATATCACTCAGTTATTTATTTTAATCTGTTTTTACAATGCGAGCTATAATGAATTTTTTTCCATTTTAGCACAGGAATTAAATTCTACAAAAAGAATCAGTTTGACACAAAACAAAATATAGAATATATAAATACTTAACTACGTTTTTTCCCTTTCTATGGCTATATATTCTTAAGAATATTTGTATTTGAATTGTGAAAGCGTTTTGCAAAAATTATGAACACTTCAAATTGATTTAGCTCATCTCTTAGCCTTGAGATCAAATTAGTTGTTTTGAAAACTGATTTCTATGATCGAAACAAGTTCATCAAAACACTTTGATCTATTTGATGCAAGAGAAAATTAAATTTTACGTTTTGAAGTGATAGTTTAGCATTAATAAATGTATTTCAATTGCTATTTTTATGTAGATCATTGCTTTTTTAAGTAATTCATGAGCCGTATGCATGCTGAGGTAAAATGCTTTTGGAAATGAATGATTTTAGCAAAACAGTTTTTTGAAAAATTCGTCAGCTTTATATAAACTTTTTATGTTTTATTACTTTATCTTTATTATTATGATTTATTAATAGACTAGCCGTCTTTGGCAACCAGCTGGTTCGCCATGAGTAATGTATTCTAAAATTTTTTTTCTGTGATGTTGACAAAATATTAAATATCTTTTTAAAGAAAGCGAAAAAGGGAAAAAAATTATTCAATAAATGATTTAAATGTTGTAAACGATTATAGAAATCTTGGCTTTGCATTTATTTTTTCAGAAATTATCACATTTTATAATGGAAAAAAATTATTGAATTATAGATACTGATATTGCAAACGATTATAGAAATATGCCATTAAGTCGGAATTTCAATGCATATCCTGTCTAAATTCAATCAGGTTTACCGTATATAAAGAAGATTTGTTGAATGAATTATTTAGGTAATTTGCATTTAATTTTTTAGAAAATATCACATTTTATGTTTCTTTTATTTTATTCAGTCACGTGCTGAAAGTTACATTTTTTAGATTTAATTTGCGATGATAGTTTTTTTTATTTGAACTACCGGCATTGTTTTCTTTTATTTTATCCAGTTACGTGCTAAAAACATGGTTAAAATATTTCTTTAAAAATTCGTTAAAAATAGACGCTTACGTTATAAATTAAAACACTGATACCATTAGAAAGTTAATTTTTTAATCTTTAAATTGATGTAAAAATCATATTTTTGCGATAATATTTTCGGAAGTTATAGCGGGAAAAAATCGAAATTTCACGTAAATTTTAATTAATTCTAATTCTAATTAAAAATTCGAAAAAAGGGCTCAGAGGTGCACATTCCCGACCTCCAAGGTATACATGTACCAAATTTGGTAGCTGTTGGTCCAACGGTCTGGCCTGTAGAGCGCCAACACACACACACACACAC
>JAPMOQ010027556.1:45129-88501 GCA_026543055.1 Argiope trifasciata | reverse complement strand
ACACACACACACACACACACACACACACACACACACACACACACATTGAGCTTTATTATAAGTATAGATTATCCAGTTTTAGCCATCTTGTTATTGTTGTGGTTTCTAATAGCAATTGTTATAGACAAGTTCGTGGGCGAAGTCAGCTATTTTAAGCCTAGAAAGCGTCTCTTGTTTCGGTAGCGCCATCTACTGCCAAGAGTAAATCTTACTACTCACGCAATGAAACCCTTTTTACGGAATGGATCATTCGTGCTAAAAGTAATAATTCATAATATTACGGCACGCAACATTTTCAATTTACATACATCTTGAATTTTGTTTACTGAGAACCAGCTGGTGTATTTTATCATTTCAGATTAGAAACTTCTTTAGAAGCTTTATCCTGTTGTCTACCGGCCTAAAATAAAATTCAAATTCAAAATAAAGTTATAAATTATGAGATAAAATTGAAGGAACACCATATTTTAAACTTCTCACAATTTTATTTTATTCTGAAAAAAAGCAAAATGAAATTTCAAAAATATTTCAACTGCAAAGTTTTTAGAAGATTATCCAACGGTTAAAAATGTAGCATTTTTTCTGAAAATCTGTATAAACTTTTCCTATTTATTTTTAAATGTTTAAAGATCAATTTTTAAAAAATAATACTTGCAATTATATAAAACAAGTAACACCCTTATGCTAAATATTTCAATATCATGTAGTGTTCTAAAATCAGGAAAAATAATGTCAATAAATAGAATTCAAGTTAAAATCAAGAAATGTACTAATGAATAATTATTAAGAAAAATCATTTAATAAATATTTTACCACTGGTTTACTTTAATTTGCATATTCTTTTAAGGATTTTATCCTTGTTTAACTAAAAATATCTTAGATGAAATGGAAGATAGAAGTGAGAAAAAAATCTTTTTGAATTCTAAAAATCAATTTCAAAGAAGAAAAAAATGTCAAAACTTTATTCCAGCTCTATGTTTCTTTGAACATAAAAAAAGGAATTCAAGTAAGGTAAAATATTTTGGTCATCAAATAATTTATAATGGTAACTTATCTTAAAAAATATGTATAATCGTACCATGAGTTTTAAAAGCTTTTGAAGACCCTATTGGTTTCTTCAAAGAAAACACATCAAAAAGAATTTTAATTAACTAATGCAGACACATTTCTGAAAACTGCTGCTCAACATCAGAAAAATAATTTTTTTAAAAAAGCTGACATCTTGTACGATAAACAAGTTTTGAGTCTTTTCATCATAAATCGTAAGTAAGCACTATTTAACTACTGTTTTCAAATGTGTAAATTTTAATTTTCTTATTTGTGCGTTTACACGGAGCTTTGAAACTTTGCTATACAAATGTAATGAAGCAAAAATAAAATACTGTTAAGCTAAAGAATATATAATTATTCTCCAATAAAAAGTAATAGCTTTAAACTTTCAGAATTTATTTTCTCTTATTTTTTTTTCTGTAATTCAAAGTATTCATACAATAATGTTAGCTAAAGGTCAGGAATCATAATTTTATTCAATTTGAGATGTATTTCCACACGACATTAAATTAAAATTGAAAGAAATTTCTAAAACTTAGAAATGAATTATAATTAAATTATAAAGAAAATTTTTAATGCATATCATTTGAATTTTGTTTTTAGAAAAATGGTGTCCTGGCCCTCGGTACCGGAAGATTTCAGATTCGAGACTCAATTCCACCAAAGAATCGTCATTTAATCGAGCCTGCTCAACGCCAGATCTGACGGGAGCAAACGTCCTCCCGCTGGGCTTAGAGAAGGAAACTTTCAACTCAGGTGTAATCTTCGTCATCTGGCCGCTGTTCAAAATTATAAAGTTCTCTCCAAAACAATGTAATTTTCCGATAAAACTGGACGTTAATATAACTAAAACTATTTTATCTTTATAAACATTATCTTCTGCATCATGAACAGATAAAAAATGATCTTGCATCCCTTTTTGCTAGGAAATGCTGAAGAATTCACCTGATAAATTCCTGTATTTCACAGAATAAACTTAAAATATTCTACCAGTAATAATGATTAATTTCATTTATGTGTTTTCTTCCTTGTTATTCATTTGAAGTCTACTTTGGTACTGGTTTCCTAGTAAGAAAGTTTACGGTTCATACATTGTTCTTAAAACTAAAACACCAGAAACTCATTTCATTATTAAGCCAAATAAATATCTGGAATCTCAATTTTTAGCCATCGATAACTTTTCAAATTTATTATGAACCAAGTCTTGAGTGACAAAGTTCGTTTTCTTTTAATAAATTAAGTAAAAATACGACGTTTGTATCCCTTATATTCGAACCTTTTGTATAGAATTTAATATTTGTTGAATAAAAAAGAATATTAAACTTTGAAATACACTTTAAAGAGGAGACCTTTTTCTCATTATTATGAACTATAGCAATTGTCCACAAGTAAATATATTTTGGATGGAAAATAATTTTAATTAAAAAAATTAAAAAGTTTTAACCAACAAAATTGTCTCGTATAATGCTGTCGAAGATTTGTACTATTGGATATATGTTTTCATAATTTCTTAATTATACAACTCGGCATTCTGCATAGATTTAGAAGCAATTTTATAACAGTTTACATGCCCTTGATTTCTTCGCACACATTTTAAAAAATGTCATTTTTATATTTCATAGTACGTTTCTGTTGTTTATTTATTTTTTGATAATGTGTTAATGATGTGATGTCTATGTTTTCACGGAAAGGAAGTGCAGAGTTTCTGAGGGCAAAGACTCCTGAGCCCTCAGAAGGCAGAAATCTCACTTCTAGTTTATATGAAGATGGCACATACACACTCGCTCACACATTTTTTTCCTGTTCACAAGCATTTTCGTCAAAAATTTTCGTTTTCTGTTGATTCCGTCTCCAGCTATTTAAAGGGGCGGACAATCGGAGTGTTACCGTACTAGCCGCGCTTCTAGAGGCAGCAATTACTTCGATTAATGAAATTTAGGTCTGTTTGCAGTTGATTAGTACTTATGGGTAAAGGAGGAAGTAACAACCAAAGAATGTTATGAAAATCATAGGATCCAGCTTTCAGGACAAAAGGATATCTTTGATGAAGATAGGAAAAAAATGGGTTCAAATAAGCTAGTGAATCAATGTTACAGTGAAGACAAAAAACCCTTCGTTCTATCTAATTACCATTATCATGTAAATAATAAACCTCGGCTCCTTTTTACAGAAAAGTGAGTGCAAATCAAAGAAATAGAAGAAAAAATTAATGCTATGAAAGCCACACTATCACAGATGAAGGTAAAAAACCAGGCCCATGCCATCCAATACCTGGATGAGCCGTGTGGGTTCCCACCAGACAAGAGAATGTTAAATCAAGGAAAAAATTCCTATCCCTACATGTAACAACTATGAAAATCTCCTTGCCGACTGGAAAGGGTGTAGAAAATATCCCAAACTAACATACAGAGCTGGACACCCCACCCATGCAGAAATTACCAAGAAATTAAAACATGACTCTAAAGACATACACTAGACATCAACACACCGAAATAGCATGATCTCCCAACAACCATCCCAAGAAACACCTTCCACCCATCTTTGGAAGCCCATAAACTCTCAGAGATTAATGAAATGAGAGAAATATTGGAAGCCTTCAAAGAAATTAGAAGTATCCTTAAAGAATTTCCTGGACTCCTAAAGGTAGCTAAACTGGAAGGAAATCAAACAGTCCCGAAGGAAATAGCCTTATCATCCTAAATGCACTCATAAAATAACTCTTTACTGCCTATCTACCCTCCTTCAAGTAACTGAAACCTGATTGGTTGTCCAAGCCCAACCTTTAAAAGTCCAACCTTATCCAACTTCCGAACCCAGGTCCAACCTTATCCAGATCCCGAACTCTTGCACTAGACCAAGAACCTTTGCACCTCACCACCTACAACTCTGACGACGGACTGATCTGATTGGTTAGCACCTCAACTATACTCCTGGACTCACAGCTTTACCAGTTTTGGTCTCATTCATACTTCAGCATTCATGTATTGCAGACATTTCAGCACTCTCCGAAGACAATCACGGTAACGTATTGACTGTCAACTTCCACTTATTATGTCATTACAGGGGATAAGCCGCTGCCAGGATGGCTAGACCCGACCCATACATTCGCTGGCACAACCCCTTTTTACAAGGGGCACATTCATAACCCTCATAGATAGAACACAGATGTCGAACATAGGACTAGGGACGCCCAGAACAAGGGGAAGATGCGCCACCCCTATTCCAGGACGTCATCTTTTGATGACGTGGTTTCATATTTTATCTCTGGTGTAAATTCAATATTGAATTAAACTGACACTATCATGATGGAGAAATTATTTAAAAAAACCAAAACTAGAAATTTTTTGAAAATGGCTATGTAGCTACTTACATTTACTCACGTGAATGAAAGATTTATGTGCTGGAAAATTTAACTAACTTGAGAAATTTAAATTACATTTTATCGAATCTTTAAATAAAAATAAATTGCAAACCATTCAAAAGGATTATTCTATGAAATCTGGATTAAAAAAGGCATAATTTCATTATATTTTTCGTGTTCTGCTTAATCAGTAAAGTGAAACATTTAAAACATTAAAACAGAGAAATTTAGAAGAAGAAAAAAATCTGTAGTGAATTAAAAAGGAAATTTTCTTTTGCAGAAGAAAATACTCTTTTTATATTAAATATTATATTAAATAGTTTCGTAGAATTGACTTATAACTTTCTTAAAATTACATCTATAGTTGTTTCATAAAGTAATCTCTCATATTCTTGTATTTATTTATTTAATAGGGTAATATTAAGCATATTTTTAAAAAAATCGATGCTTGGACATCAGATAAAAGAGCTACATTTCTCAAACAAAATTAGCTGAATTTGTAATGAAATATTCCAAACCGTATCTGCAAAAATAATCAAAGTATATCTGAAATAACCTCAATTTTATTTTTTGAAAAATCCATTTTTATCAGATATTTCAAAACAAAAGACTAAGCACATGTTTAACATTTCAAGCCTATTTTCTAGCTAGCAGAAAATTTACATTTCTATTCAGATACAAAACAGAGTTTGCTAAATTCAATTTAAACTGCGTCTCTCTGACACAGACATAGATTGAGAGCTGTGATATGGATACGACACGTTTCTACAAATGTCTTATCTTATGCCGCTTTCTTTTTTTTCTCTTTCTTTTTTAAAATTCCATCGATGTCTTGACAAAAATGATAAATGGAACGAAAATCCGATAATGCATAACAAAAAATTAAAACTAAAAAAAAAAAAAAAAAAAAAACATTTACCCAAATGGGAGTTTGAGTGAGAAGAAGGCTTTTGTGGGTTTATTTAAAACGTTTTGGTACTTTCATTAAAGTACTTTCTCTTCCTTAATTTTTTTGCTGAATTAAATTCATTCAATACAAATATTCTGATTTTGATAGAAAGTCTTATTCATTTTTAATCATGAATCTTCTATTTAAAGTTGGAATAAGCATACCCAAAATATAAAACCGAGAAATTGATTTTAGAAATTTTGCTCATGGAATTGATTTTTCTGATATAGTATATGAAATAAAATATAGAATATTATAATTTGAATTCTCTGGGGACGCGTTGTTTTTCTGAGTACATGGGTTATTTTAGTTCTGTTTCATTTAAAATTTTATGTGTAATATTAGCACTTGATATCCAAGATCTCATCTAACAAATATTTTCTGCATCACATTATAACACATATAAAACTGTATTTAATTTTATAATTTTAAGCTTTTACCGTTTATTATATGCATAAAAATTTTTAACACAATTTAGTTTCTTGAAGTTATTATGCTATAAAAATAAGGATTTTGTTAAACTTTCAGTTTCAAGGTATTTTATGTTTTAATGTAATTCTCTTTTGTATAAACTGTGCCCTTTAATAACAAGATCTCATCTAACAAATATTTTTCTGCATCACATTATAACACATATAAAACTGTATTTAAATTTATAATTTTAAGCTTTTACCGTTTATTATATGCATAAAAATTTTTAACACAATTTAGTTTCTTGAAGTTATTATGCTATAAAAATAAGGATTTTTTTAAACTTTGAGTTTGAAGGTATTTTATGTTTTAATGTAATTCTCTTTTGTATAAACTGTGCCCTTTAATAACAAGATCTCATCTAACAAATATTTTTTAGCATCACATTATAACAATGTAAAACTGTACTGAATCTTATGATTTTACTATTTTACCGTTTATTATATGCATAAATTTTTTTAACGCAATTTTGTTTCTTGAAATTATTATGTTATAAAAATAAGGATTCCGTTAAACTTTGAGTTTCAAGGTATTTTTTGTTTTAATGTAATTCTTTTTTGTATAAACTGTGTCCTTTAATAACAAAGTCTCCTTTTTTTAGCCAACAAAAATGAAAAAAGAAATGTTATTAGATATTTCATGAAACAATGAAAATGGTTCTAATTTTTTTAATAAATTTTGCAAAACTATTTTTTAAAAATATTGCTAAAATTCGGGAAAGAGGTGCATGAAAATTCAAGAGAAAAATCTTAAATTTGGTGCAAAGTTCATCTTAGTACAAGAATATTTTTCCAATTTATTACAGAAAAATGCCTAAATTCCCTTTATTTTACATTTATTAGATTTTCAAATGCTTTCTCGGAAATGCACATTCACACAAGCTCCAAAAAAGTACGTTAGGAATCTGTTAGCTGAATTTTCTGACTTGGAGAGTAGCAGCACAAACAGACCACATTTTTGATTAATGGAATTAATAAACTCAATTCAGTATTTTATTTGAATTTCTACGGTAGACTGAAAGTTTGTTTTATCTGTTAATGCTTTCTGTTGACTTCCTATTAGCTTTCATCTAAGCTATTAAAACATTAAATATACAGGCATCGAAATGTATAAGTTATGAACAGTATCTACAAAAATATTGCATTTTGCTTAAAATATTACTTATTCAGCATTAATAAACTCACTATTTTATAATATCTTAATTTGCTTAACCAATTAATCCAGAGAATTTGCAACACCAGTTATTCCTTCTTTGTAGCTATGAAGTGTTTAATTAAAATACATCTTTTATGAGTTAAAATTTGATTTTATATTCGCTAATTCTCAAAATTATTACAATTTTCATAGTATCTGTGATAATGCATTCAATGTGAAAATATCATTACTTCATAATATTAAATTGATTTGTGATAAGAAGAAAGAAATAAATATTTTCAAAAGGATTTTTTTTACAATTAATAGAGCCAGAATATATAAATATTTCCTTCCAAATAAACATATAATAAATCATTAATGTATTAATTCGATAATTGGTTTCATGTAAGCTTCCTTGTTAATACTTATCATCTAGATGTTTTCCTGATAGAATAACAGAAAAATTAGTTATATACCTTTATTTAATTATTAATTGCACAAAATGTTTAAAAAATGCATTATCGAATCTAAAAAACAGTTTTTACAAATGCGAATAGTTTTCATATTTGGTTAATATTATTCACATTGCAAAAGCATGTGACAGAATATAGGCATATAACATTCCAATACCATATAGCAGACAATTAAGACATAAGAAAATTCTAAAATAAATTATATAACTTCAAACTGTTTTCCCTCATTCTTAATTTCCTTTTTTTTATATTCATTCTTATATCCTTATGTTCTTTTTTTTCCATTTTCCTATATTTCTTATATATCTAGTATATGCATTTATTTATTGAACAAATATTAGTTTGATATTTAGTACGAAACGTTTTAGAAATTTTTACTTAAAATTTTCCTTATTTTAGATATTTGTGTTACTCAAATTATAAGAAAGGATTTATTCCTTTTTTTGTTTTAAAGTATATAAACTAATTGAAAACTTTTATTTTGAACTTTCTCTTCTAATATTAAATATTTTATATAAGCTATTTCTTTTAAATATTTTGTTTTCATCCATAAAGTGTACTAGATCCAAAATGAAAGGAAATTTCCTTATCATAGCAAAGAAAAATTTTATTAAAGAAACAAATTAATGCTGATTTTAAGACAATTAAAATAAATAACATAATCTTACAAAATAGGGAACAATTAATTGTTAAAAACAGTTTAAAATGGTTTGGGGAAAGAACATAACTTTCAGACAAATTATATTTTACACGCAAATTGCATAATTAAAAAAATGTTTAAGTGGAGTTCTCTTCCGAAATGAAATTTAAAAGTTATTTTTAAAGTGCTCAAATGGTAATAATCACATATGAATGTTCTACATGTCTCTTTAAGAAAATATGCAAACACTGTTCATAAATTATGAAAAATTTTGTTTTTTGTTTATCTATTATTTGCCTGGGTAGGTAGCTGGAGAATATCCGTAAAAGTACCGATTCACTTGGTAAAAGGATCATTGTTTTCAGAAGCAAGGTAGAAGGATCATCAAAAAATGAAATGCTTTGTTGTATTTAATCCTGGTATTCTATTTGCATTTACTTCGTATTTACATATGTAGTGTTCGTGTCAATATGGTCCGACTTGAAAGACTAACGTGTTTTGCAGTAATTGACAGGTGTCATTTAAGAAATGGTTCGTACAATAATAAAAGTTTAAAAATAAATTTAATAATATAAAATAGTTATACACAAACCAAACAAAAAATATCTGAAATTGAAACTCCCAATAATATAAAGCATTTATAAAAACAACAGAAAAGTATTCGAAATTATAACTTACTTTTATTTACAATTTCAGCAATAATATTTAATGTACAACAATAAATAATATTTTACATGAGGCCAGCTATTTTTTTCTTTTACAAGTGTTTCTGTTTGAAAGTTGATCAAACGTATCAGTGGCCCCTTTATTTGAGCTATAATCTATGATTATTGTTTGTTATCAGGTCTATTGTTGATTTCTTTGTCATGATGTAAAGTTTTCATACGAATAACATTCTTGTTTGTTATTTTTTGTGGTATGTAATTTATCACTTTTGTGTCTTCTGTAAAATATAATAATGAGATATGAATTTCTTTATTTGGTATTTGCTTAGGAACCTATGATTTATTTTTTCTAAGCGTTTTAAACAAAGTCATTTTCCATTTTAGAAGTAGTTGTCTTAAATTGTAAGATGTGAAGAAATTATCACATGCGATATTATGCCCCGAATACTAATAAGTAAGATCACATGCTACTCGCATCACCTGATTTTTCTCTGGGTTTGACGCTTGTTCTTTTCCAGTATAAATTTGCGTTTTAAATACATACGAAGTTTTACTGTCACATAGAATCCATATTTGCATCCTATATTTAGAAGGTTTACTTGGTATATACTGTTTGAAAGAACATCGACCATGAAATCCTACTAATTCTTCATCTATAGTAATATTTTTGTTTGGTCTATTAATTTTTTTAATCTAACACTTTTTTGGTAGAATTTCTATCTATTTTACCCAGATATCTCTCATTGCAACTAATTTATCCAAATTTCTTTCTTGGAGAGAGAATTTATCATCGAAAGGAATAACTCTTGATATGGCGCCAAATGTTTTAAAGACATTGTCTCGAAATGTGTTTCATTCAATCTCTTTATCCCCTAAACTTTTTCTTGATTCTCTATATGATTTATAAACAGCAGCTAACAAAAATAATCCAATATATGCTTGAAAAGTTTTACTTACAATATTTTCCCACTTTTTTTCTACAAACCCTTTCTACTTCAATAATCTAATACTATAATACGAGGAATGGTTGCCAAGTCGAAAATCGCCCCAGAATTAATAAACTCCGGTAAACTTGGGGATCTGGGGTTTTTGGCCACGAGGAATCGATTGGCGCCAGTTTTGAAGCGCTACGGTCGAGCAGTTCGGAGTTACTGATAGGATATTTTCAAACTTTATTAGTTCGCCAAAATGGCTACTTAAATTTTCAAGCGGTAACGTGCTGCCATCTATAGCCAATATGACGAACTAATAAAGTTTTATGTTTATGCTGTTATAGGTTTATAATATGTTTCTTATGTATGTATATATGTTTGGTTTTTCTAAATAAATTTGTCAAAAATATTGAACTTCAACACACTTCAATCTTTACCTTTACTTTACCTTGGTATAGAATAGTTCCCTTTCCAAACTCTAACTTTGTTTAGAATAGTTTACAATGGTGCACTTTAACCGGTTATCTTTTCACCAATGGTTTCACAAATTTTCTTATGGCATGTATTGTTTTGATAAATCACAATTGAAAATTTAAATCTTCGAGTTAGCTTCGATACCTGTTTTCTCCGAGCGGAGCTCGGTCACCCGCTGGTAGTCTTATAATTTCGTTTTCAGTTGTGGAATCGAATATTTGCTCAAATGCACTTTTTCCGTCTAATACCCTTGATGTTGCAAATCGTGTGACCCCTGGAGTAGTTTTTAAAATAGTAGCAGCTGTTGATTGAGAAGAATGTGACAGCGAATCTAACTTCCACTTTATCCCATGATTCTTGGACAGAATACTCTCTGTTTAGTTATTTTGTTGAATATCAGGATCAAAATCATTGACAGAACCTTCAGTCTCAATTACATCTCTTATATAATTTTTATATTCCGATAAGTCTTCTGAGCTATCAGAAGTTTCCATTAGTTTAGCTATATTAGCATGAATCAAATTTATGCTATTCTTCATTTTTATCTTTCACATTCGCAGACACGACTCTTTCACAGTATATCAGAAAATGAAGTACAGCAGAAAAAAAAGAAACGTTGCTATAACAACAAGGATATTGACCCCCTGCCAATCGTATCAATTTTTGGATCTTGGACGCACTCTCTTGTTGTGTGACCAAACATAAACGTCAACGAAAAAAATTCGAAAACGTATGAATTGCAGGAACTATCATTATTCTTTTATTTTGAATGATCCCGAATAAAAGCGAACAAGTATGAGTAAAAATAAATGTTTTTAGCATTGTTTCATATAGATCTGAACGATACATTAGATATAATTTGAAAAATATCCTTCCTAAATAAATGTAAACATAAATCCCTCAAGGAATACATATTTATAATATTTACCGAAGATGTCAAGAAGTTTCATAAAAATATTCCTATATATATATATATTTACGAAGGTATACATTTTATTTCAAGTTTTCAAGTCATATAGAACTAAACAGAACAGCAAGAGTTAAACACGCAAGCCTAAACTTAATATCTAATGTGTTGAAGTTAATTGAAATGACTGCCTTCAGAAAGTAGAGGATGAAGAATGAATTACTACAATTAAGTACAAATGTACTTCTAATAATGTGATAAAATTATGAATTGGTAATATTCAAATTGCAAGAGATGGCCTATTTAGGGTGCAAACTCTTTAGTTAACGAACTTATTTAGTGTACTTAATGGATAAATATTAAAAATTATAATCCGGATTGATATTAATATAATACTTCACATCGAACTGCTTAAATTTAAACTGATAATCCCTCCATATTAGTCGATTATGTAACAAAAGGTGCAATTGACTCATTGTTTCCTTACACATCTCTTAAAGCTGATACCACCTTTATTAGTAGAATTCAAGAAATATTAAAAGTTTTTATCTATTATGCACTGTTCAATAGAAAAACAAGCAAAATATAAGCCAATCAAAAGTAAGGTAAATTTTTTACAAACTGAATCCTCTCTCGTAATTCCGAGGAGTTTCTTCATTACGATTCTCAACAGATTTAAAGCCAAAGTTTAGGAATGTTCCTGATTGTCATGTGTTTATAAACTGAAATGTTCAATTTTCGAGATTCATTAAGAAAATGGAAGTTATAATTATAATAAGTCAAATTATATGCGGACACATTTCAATGGGTAACTGTAATACAAATTCATGTGATAAAAATTTAGCTCCTCTTGAAGCTCTTCATTACATATCTGCAGACACTTTAAAGGGATTTTACTCAAATACTAGCTCAAATTAGTAATATCTAGTAATAGTTAAAAAGAATGTGTGTTTGTATATCTCTTTTTCAGTGTTCCTAATTGATACTGTACAAGAAAAGACCATTAGAACTAAGTCTTTAAAGTTTAATGCAGATACATTTTGAAAAATGGGAATAGACACTTAGAAGATCATTTATTTACATTTTAAAAACAATTTTAATTGGCTAAAAGTAAGTTTTTATTCAATACTAATTGCTGAAAACAATATTGCATAAGAATGGCTTATATATCACCATTAAATTTAAAATATTATTTTTCCAACCCTACCGTAAAGTTGATAAAAATTCTTTTAAAGTAACTGTAATCGAATTTTTAAACATATTTAAAGAAAATTTTACCCAACCATAGTCATTGTTTTAAAGAAAATTAAATCATTTTCCTTGCTACTGTAAGTACTTCATTATGGATTTCTTTTGCTCGTGATAAAGGTATGAAGATTCGGATTATATTTTCACATTCAGTAATGCCAATTCTATTAAATGTCAGCTTTAAAATAAATTTTTAAATTATTTTATTATTAAATTTTAATAAAGTTTTGTTTTATTTACTTTTAAGATTTTATTTCGGAAGCAAGCAGTGTTGAAAATTCATTCAATATGTATGTTACAGTAATTGTAATAAACTGAGATCATATATACTTGCCAGATTAATCAAATTTCACGTAACATATACATTATTAATAATGCCTGTTATATATTTATGTTAAATTGTATTAATATGTTTATAGTTTATAGTTTGGGTCTTTAGTTTTTATAGTAGAATGCTGAACTGTTTATTAAAATTATATGAATTTTTATTAAATAATTCTCCAGTATGTTTCATAGATCGTGAAATATCTCTGTAATCATAAATATCTCTGTAACTTTAAATCTGAATAACTCTACTTTCAATTTTTCAAAGTAGATTCACGTGGCTTGATAATTAAAAAGACATTTTCAAAAAATGTCATTCTTTTTTGTTATGAGAGCATGATAATTTATAAAGAATCATTATACAGATGTTATATTTGTAATATTTTGTTTGATATACTTGCTCCTTTCTGAAATGCATTGCAAGTATTATATTTTAAGAAGCATAGAATTAGTTCGATAATGAGGATTAAATACCGAAATTTGTATACGTAAACATATACAGTAAACTCTCGCTACCCGATACAACAATAACTCCCTCTACAACAATAATGTTTTGTTGTCCCGGTGATTTTGCATATAAACTAATGTTAATCTTCCCTCAATATTGCGATATTCTCAAGAACAATAAACCTCTTTAAAACGATTTTTTTCAATCTAAATTTCAGTATTATTTTCTCCCTTTATAATAATATTTTGATTTTCAAATGCTTTTTTTTCGCTTTCTTTTGTTATTTTTTCCGTCTATTAAGACTCATTGTGGATATTCAACTTATCCCTGAATAAATACCTATTGTTCAGATTTCAAAACAGATGAAGACACCCTTTGGGGAATTGGAGTGGGTGAGGGGGGGGTGAAGTGTAAATGTATGCCTAGTCTCATTTCATAGTAAGCTTTGGAATTCTGATAAGGTTTAAGGACATCTAGACCTGTCTGGTCACCTTGTCACAGAACAAGTGCCCTTTGTTAGAGGAACAGGGGGAGATGGAGGCGGGGTGTTGTTAAGTGACTTACTGAAAAGTGAGTTCAAAGGTTGTTTTATAGTCTTTAACGATTTTGAGTTATACGCGAAACATTTGGTTTAAACTTTTCTTTCTTTCACGCGATATTGTTCTCTAAGATGGCAGGGCGAAAGCAACTATCTTTTCGAGATAAACTGAACGTTATCAATGATATTGATGAGGGAATGAAGCAGATTGATGCTGCTAAGAAACATGGATTATCGCAATCTACAGTTGCAACGTTCCTAAAGAAGAGAAAGCAAATCGAAGATGCTGAATTCAAATGAAATGAACCCAGATCGAAAACGACTGAAAGTTGCGACAAAAGAAAACATTGATGCTGCTGTTTTAAAATGGTTTCAAGAGATGAGAGCAACAAATGTCCAAATAAATGGACCTTTATTATGTGCAAAAGCACGGAAATTTGCAGCAATGCTAGGGAACGAAACTTTCAAAGCTAGCAATAGTTGGTTAATGCGTTTTCGAGATCGTCATGGAATAACTTTCCAAGAAGTTCACGGAGAGAAAAAGTCAGCCCCGATAAACGACGCAAATGAATGGTGGCAAAACAAGATGAAAGAAATCTTAGAAAAGTATGCTCCAGAAGACATTTATAATGCAGATGAAGCTGGGCTGTTTTTCCAACTCCTACCCGATCGAACATTGGCATTCAAGGGTGAAAAGTGTTATGGAGGGAAGAAATCAAAGCAGAGACTGACTGTTCTTCTGTGTACAAATAGCACAGGAACGCATAGAATACAACCTCTCGTCATTGGTAAATCATTGAAGCCAAGGTGCTTTAAGAACGTGAAAAGTCTTCCCTTGGAGTATAAAGCAAATAAGAAGGCTTGGATGACGTCTAAATGTTTTTCCGAATGATTACAGAAGTTAGACAATGAAATGAAGAAGAGAAAGAAAAAAATCGTTTTGTTGATAGATAACTGCGGTGCTCACACGTCATTTCGTGAGCTACAAAATATCGAAATCGCTTTTTTCCCTGCCAATTGCACTTCAATTTTACAGCCTCTTGATATGGGCATAATTAAGTGCTTCAAAGGATATTACAGAAAACGGTTGGTGGACTCCATACTTGTAAACTTTGAAAATAAAATAGAAGACCCTTTCAAAGCTGTAAATGGCAAGGAATCGTGTGGCAATATTGCTGGAAGTAGGTGGAAGTAACGGAAAAAACCATTCGGAATTGCTGCAAAAAGACCGGTCTTTGTGTTATGGAAGATAAGAAATCTGATAATGATGAAAATTCCATAGACAATGATCTCTCAGATGATCAAGAATGTGTTTTGCACATCAAAAAATACATATCCCAAGTTGAGGAAACAAGCGGTAAAAAGTTTGGAATTAGTATAGAAGACTATTTAACAGCAGATGATGATCTCATGGTTTTCGCAGGAGTTACTGATGAAGATATTCTCTCTGAAATTACTGATGAGATACGAAACATTGATGAAGATGATGATGATAATACAGGTCCATCGCAGTCCTTATTGTCATCCCAGGAAACTCTTCAATCTGTGAATTCTCTAAGGACATTTTTTTCAAGCCTTCCGTCGACAAATGAAGAACATTTTCGTGCACTAGACTCAATGCATACAGTATTGGTGAACTTAACAGTTAAAAAATGAATAAACAAACAAAAATACTGGATTATTTTCAATAAAAAGTGTTTTCAGGTATGTGAATATTTCTGTGCTTATTTTCTGAATTTATCTTATTTATTTATTTTTTTAGTATTTAAACCACTATTATTAGTATTTTACAAATTAATTTCTTCTAAATATAGACTTAAAAGTAGTATGTTATGCACCTTAAGCTAATAATAATAAAAAAAACTCTTATTAAATGCTCAAAATATGTGGGCTCTCGATATAACAATATGCCTCTCTACAACAATATATTTATTTTGTCCCTAAAATATTGTTGTAACGAGGTTTCACTGTATTTTTATCTTTAACGAGTATGCAAAATAATCAAGGTTTACTAATCGAAGAGTCAATTTTTATAAATATGGTACGATTAAAAATTACTTAGAATCTCAGACTTTTCGTTGCAATATTTTTGTGAAATTTTTGCTACGATTCAGGGTTTAAAATAGCAATCACAGGTATTTTTAATAAATGTAAATAACCATTAAGTTTTAAATTTACGTTTTCACCTCATATTATCAGAAGAGAAATAATAGTAACTTGAACTATAAAATTATGTAAATATGCTACATGGATATGAAATAAGAGTTTAAGACAAAAGGCAACGCCTGCTTTGTCAAATTGCACTTAATGCTATAGGTTAACTGTTAATTAGATAACTCGCCACTTTGAACTCAATCTTACTATGTTTTACGATTCGCATTTCTGACATCTATGAATTGTCCTCTAGAGTTCAAGTTACTTGTCTGGTTGTTATTTCAAATACCATCCAAGTCTAAGGCTTGTAAACCAATCTCGATGCAAATGCATACACTTAAGAACAATCATATTCTCTATATAGTTTAGGGTATCAATGACAGATTGGAATATATTGTGGATTGTTAATTTGATAACTTAACTTGACTTCTGATAATGGGCTATTCTTATGATAGTTTCCAATGCTAAGTTATATAGGATATAGAATTATTATGGTGCTAGAGTAAATATACTACACTGAAATATAGTTTTATTCATTATGTCTCTTTTTTATATTATAATAGTTCAAAGGAATTCCACACTTTCTTGGCTTGCCGCCATGTTTTTATGATTTTTAAGTCGTGAATTACCAATGGAAGTATGTTAAATCAAAGAGGCTAAAAGGGATTTGATGCCATACTTAATTCATTTAAATACATTAGTTTTTTAGAGATATTTTTTTGATGCGAAATGAAAAAAATGCATTCTAGCAGATGAAATATTTATATTTTTCATTTTTAAATGAATGGCTTCTTTCATATATTTGAGCCTACTCCGAACTTTAAAGGAGGAGATACGTTTGATAGACTGTTAGCAATGATTTCTCACCATCTCCAATACTGTATTTGGTTCCATTGAATGAATTCCATTCGTAGTTTTTATTTCATGATTGACATTGATTTCAAGATTTCATACCTTTTTTCGAAACTTTAGAGACTAAATTCCTTCATATTCTAATTACTTGCTTCCAAATGTCTGGTAGATTGTAGTTCCTTGTTAGTCTCTCGTATTGTCCAGGACTTAGAGAAAGGTAATGAAAATAAATCTTCAAAATATCATCTAGTCTAATTCTGGTATCCTCATACGTTATGACATAAATCTTCATAGACTTCTAAATGAAGTAAGGACTGATAAAGAACTTTTTACTTAGTAAAATTAGAGCTCAAATAATTTTAATCATTCTCTTTGAAAATGTTGCACATAAACAAGATAGTTAGTTATGTAAAGGAAAATTATTTTTAAGGAGAAAATTGTTTTAAATTATAATTTTCTGAAACAAATTCTGAAGAATCATCAAACAGGTGATTGCCTATAACTGTTACTACTGCTATACTTCTGACTGTTTGCTGATTATGAATACTGACAATTCATGCATTTTACATCTAAATTTATCCTGAAAACCGTGTTATGAATAGAAAAAAAGTGTTTAGAATGTCTTTCCAATGAATGAATTTTCTTCAAATTAAGAATAATTGATATTCATAGTTAAAAAATTGATATTCAAGCATTACAGCGAGTAGTATCCTTCTAAATTTTGCAAATCTATTAATTTCAGAAATATTTTTGAAAATTTCAGGATGAGATTAAGTCTTATATTATATTATTTTAAATTTTAATGGAAAAATTATCCAGTAGGAATGCTTAATTATGTATTCATCTTCATAACTGATGAAACCCTAAAATTTGTTTGATCTTCGTGTAAGTAAATATGTTATCAACAGTTTTGATAATTTTTGCAGGTATGAAGACAGATATTAAATTATTCACTACTACATTGTAATTTTTGATTTTAACGTAACAACATATTTTTACACAAGTGGTAATAGTTAAGATAGTGAAATTAAATTTTTGGTAGTTTATTGCTGGATATTGATTATCAGTATGTATTATTCTATAAATCAATGAAAAAGAAATCTTTGAAGTATTTCATCTAAGCTAATTTTTCAGATTAAACTAAATGAAGTACTTTGAGGAATTTTGAAACTTAGGCAAGAGCATAATTCAACACAATAAAAACATCTGATGCATAAAATGCCCAGCAACATAGAGGTAGAATATTAACTCTCCCAAACTAAAAAAATAGCAATACAATTTTTAAAATATACTTTTAATAAGCTATTCAAATAAAATAAATTATAAAATTCATTACAGATCAGAACGGGCAGATAGACGATTTTGAAAATACATTAAACTCTCATTTATTGTTAATAACAAACAGTATTTAATTAACATTTACCTTCCTTATTCTAAAAACAACGTATATATCCTAAAATAAGTTCAAGTTCCCATATGATAATGCAGTTATTTTAACTGTAGGGAAATATTTCGTAACATCAGAGTTAATTTGTTCGTAGACAGAAAGGAAAAGTAAAAATTATAAAGCTAAAGAAATATGTTTTTCTGCGTCTGGTGACAGAATCTTGGTTGTAATTACATAATTTGTGGCAACTAGTATGTAAATAATAGTTAGCAAACTGATATGTTTATGTGAAGCTTTAAGAAATGTTTTAAATTTTGTTTTTAGTATTATGTTATTAATGAAAATACAGTAGAAGTATATAATAAGTTTCAAATCTCTGTATAGTTACACGGTAATGTAAATTCAGTAAGTATAAACAAAGTGTGAAGGCGCTGCTAAAGGAGAGAAACAGAAAACGAGCTGAAGTGAAGAAAGGCGAACCTCGGCGGATAGATAGTGGACGAAAAGATATTATTAAAGTTCGATGATGTAAACATGTTGTTTGTTATGTTTCTTTCATAAGTGAATATTGATTAAATGTTTTTAAAAAGTTTGATCTGGTATCATTAATTATAATTACTCCATTGACACTTGCTGTGAAGAGCAGTGTTCTGCCTTAGTTTTCTTTTGAGATGCAGATTCGAAATTTCGAGGTCTCAGTACAGCCGACGCAAATTGAATGCTCAGACATCATATTTTGAAAAATTTCGTAGTTTAAAATATTCGGCATTTAAATCAATGTAAAATTATGTTTCATTTTATATATTACCAATCAAAATCAAGACATTGAAATATACCCCTTAATTTTTTAAAAAAGAATAATGTTTAGAATTACTTGAAATTCAATGTGTAAGGGGATAAAATTAAAGTTAGAAAGCCTGGAACGTATACATAATTCTAAATCAAAGACCTGCAATTTAAGAACGATATACATTTGCATTTTTGTAAAAAATAAAAGAAGTAAAATTGTGAAAGGAAAACGCAAACTATTTGGGGTTATTTGTTTAATTTTAGATTGAATTCATTCTGTAAATTCGTTTCATTCCCTATAACATATTTTTAGTTTCTAAAAAAAAAGAACTGCTTGTTTCTATCAGGAAAAGAAATCTATAATTGTGAGAAACTGGCTTATTTTTTAAATTGCACTTTTGTATCAATCTTTGAAAAATTCGATAAGTTGGTACAATCTTGGCATATTAATTTTTAACGGACGAATTTAGTTATTCCATTGGCATTAAAGTTGATAAATTCTCAATGTGTTTGGCAAGTTGATACTTCAAGTCAAATCAAGTAGATGAGCTACTAATTGTTATACTAATTGCAGAATATAGAACAATGCTATAAATATCTTAACATAGAATAATTTTTTTCTGATTTTATATTTAAGTCCTAAATTAGATACTAATACATTTTACAAAATATTTGTATTATTGTAAGAATTGAAATTTAAATACTTTAAATCGTCAATGATTCAGAATATTAAATTAGGTATTGGGAAAACAATGTCTTGCTAAGTACAATAAACTCAAATACACTTCTTTTAATTTGAAGTATTATCAAAGCATTATTTGAAGTATTAAATCAGCGTTTGTGAAATGATATTTTTAAAATTATATTGCATTTTGATAAAAAAAAATCTATGGCAATATAATTTTCTTGATTTCAAAATTTTCAGTTTCTTCTGTTCAGAAAGAAAAATGTGCCTCGACAGATATCTAGCCTCGACAGCTTCAAATTAGGAAAATTAAAACAGATTTTATTAATGATGTAATAAAAACATACCTGCTAAGTTTAAGGATGATAAATTACATTAGAATCTAGCTGTACACACACTATTTTTATTTACGCTGCTTCAGCACTAATATAGGGTGATTATAATTAAAGTTTAAGTTTCAAAACGCTATAAAAATGAATCACTAATCAAATTTGAATGGCATGTTATCGAAGAAGGCGGACAGCGTATGACAGAGGAAAAAAATTAGTTTCAAATTTTAGCAACAGATTGCAATGTAAAAGGCAGAATAACGATGAGAACGAAGAAATGATTCGTAAAATAACTTCTAAGGTGTTAGTTACACATTAAAACACATTGCCAAACCGCATTGATTATCGTTGTGTGCAACAAGTCGAAAACGACAAATAGCATAATCCACAACGTGTCGCAGTGTCTCCAGGGGGATGTTCAGAATGTGTTGCGAAATGCGTGCCTTTAATTCCATTAAATTTGCAATTGGAGCATAGAACATAGCATCTTTCAGATAACCCACAGCCAGAAGTTACACAGAGTAAGATCAAGTGATCGGGACTGCCAGGCTGAAGGGAAATAGCGGCTCATAATTCGAGTGTTTCCGAAATGGAGCCTCAGCAGTTGTTTCACGGGATGTGCAATGTGCGGAGGAGTGCCATCCTGCATAAAGATGATTCCATACACGCTGTTGCAGAGCTGGAGAGATGTAGTTGCGCAAAAGAAAAGCATAGCGATGAGCAGTGATGGTAGTGGTAACAGGACCAGAAGCACCCGTATGCTCCAAAAATATGACTGTAGGATGAAAGATGCCATAAAGCATTACCAAACAGCATAAAGCATTACCTTTTCAAGATGAAGTGGTACGAGGCTGCTTTTCCTGTGTATTTTCAGTTGCTCATATTCGACAATTCTGGGTATTGAGGTACCCTATCAGATGTAAATGGGCTTCAACTGTCCACAAAAGTTTCCAGGTCATTCATTATCCACTTCCAAGCGAGCAAGAATTTCTAACGAAAACTGGCAGGTCAGACGGAAGCAACTCCTGTTTAAGGCCAATTTTGTATGGGTAGCATTGCAGGATGCTTTGTACAATTTTCAGCACCATGCTTGTAGGCCTGACCAATATTCAAGAAATTCCTCCATCACTGCACGGTTGCACACCACCGGCCGAACCCTCCTGTAATGCTGTGGACACTGTTCAGCTACTGTCGAATGCTCTTGGTTTCTTTCTCTACCAGATTGCACATCAAACGAACCTGTTGTTTCGAATTTTTGCATCATTTTCTTCCGATCCCCGACACTCATTGGACCAACGCCTTCTTTTATACCCTTCAGGGTTTAGAACTTTTGCAGAGCTACTCTTACACAATCATCGTTCTTGTAATACAGCTTTACCAGAAGAGCGCAGTCCTGCAGTAAGACATTGACGGCAGTAAGACATTTGAGACGTAAATGAGGAATAGCCGTGTACCTGGCGGTTTTTTAATACTGAAATGTGTCGTGCGCATTACAGGTATTTTAATTTGCATCTTCAGCCGCAAAATACAATACTCTTTACTTTTACTATATTAATAATCACAAAGTAAAATGAAAGAAGGATTTTTATTTTCTTTTGAAGATGCCGTGCATGTTTCTAAAATTGTAGACTTCGGACTCCTTCTGCTTTGATTAATAGCTTTTTGAATTTTTTCTTCGAAAAATTGGACAGTCTTTTAATGTGAGATATAGTAAATTTAGAAAAATTAGCAACTGACTGTAACAGACGAGCAACTAGAATAGTTAAATGTTATAAAATACATGTAAAAACTTTCATAATGGTTTTTTGCTTCTTTCAAGGATACATTTTGCATGTATACTTCCTAGAGCCATGAGATTAAAGAAATGAGGATGTGAAAGTTATATTTAGGTTTTTCTATAGTTATTTTATTACCTTTCAGGCACGTAAAATTTTTTATTTATGACCATGTATAAATAACAAATCCTTGATATTTGCTTTTGATTTAATGATAAAAAAATTATATTGAATAAAAATACTATGGAATAATTAATAATACTAAATAACACATAAATGAAAATCTTTATAGTCTGAGAACATATCACAAAACGATAAAAGAATAACATAAACCATTGCCGCATTAGATAATATCAATATCCGATGCACCAGGTCTAATTCGACTTCTTTTTCATAAGTATTTCTTCCTCCTAGGGAGCGTTGGTGAACAATTCCGAACTGACGGACGTGACCAAGTTGCTTATGGATGCTCTACACTTGGTTCGGTCATTCCCTAGAGGCCAGTTAAGGAATGTCAGGTGGATACTGATTGAGATCGGCAATGATTCCAAATGATTAGGATGCTGAATTTCTTCTCGAATATCACGAATAGTTGTGGAATTCTTCTAAATAACATAAAGAGTTTTAAAAACAGGAAATCTTGTTATTGTTAAGAAAGCGCAACTGCGAAATGTCAATAAGTTTAGCCATAACACAGATAGTAGAACATCGATGTGAAGTCAGTAAATGAAAACTATATCACCACTGATAGCAAGTTCTTAAAATATTTTAAGTAGATAGAAATTATATTTCATTTTAAGGCTGTTTGTCAGATACATTTCTCATTTGAGAAGAAATATGTATGAAAAAAGTTATTTATAAATAATTTAGCAGGATAAATGCAATGCAAAATCCCATTTGCAGAAATAATCAGCAAGAAGTTTATTTCAGCTGATTCGTAAAATTGCGCACTCTAAATATTACATTTAGTTTTTTATAAATAATGTATTATAAACTATGAAAATGAATTAATAAAGATGTGAATACAAATGTGAATCTACTTTGATGCAACATAGAATCATATTTAATTCTTATGGTACAATCATAAAAATTGGATTATTTATAAGGTAATTTCACTCATAGTAAAATAGAAGTAAGGCTCGTGATTTTCTTTTGCTATATAATTGACTGTCTGATATCCACAAAATATTTTTTTAATTCAATTTGACTTCATAAAATTCAAGCAATTAATCTTATTTACTTTGCTGTACTTGTTTAAAAATTCGCCCATAAATGAGATATATTCATAGTGAGTTTTGGAAACGAAATGTTTGAAATGTTTCGAATTTTCCTGATTTAAAAAAAATTTCAATTCCTTTTTTATGAAATACTTTTAGAATACCCAAAATAAAAATAGAATTGCTTTTCTCTAAATCATCAAGTAATTTGAATGTTTTATTTTATACTTCATTGATTCCGAAAAGTGAATGGTTATTTTTTCCAGGATATAAATTAGCATGTGAAAGAAGATGCATACTTTATTACGGCAAAAATATACATTTTCTTTTTTTTCCTTGAATAATACATTTTGAATTTATCCTCCAACATAACAATTTAAGTTTTTTTAAAGAATGTTTTTGGATAAGTGCAAGTGTTATCAAAATGGGCCTATCATTTCTTATTTCAAGCCATACGTTTATAATATGATGAAAGTTGTGGTATTTAGTTAAAATAAGTAAATAAATTATTTAGTTTTAATTAGAGAAAATGATGAAAATAAAAGTTGAGCAAATATTTTTATATAGAATAATGAAGAAAAAAAATATCGCTTAAGAAGGGTAACTTTATTTATTATTTTCGTTGAAGATTTTAAATTCCTTTATTTACTTATTCAAATATTGATCTACTCTTTTAAGAACTTAATGTTTAAGAGCTGTGTCCTAATTTCCTTACAAATGACATTTGTATAAATGTATACTGCATTCTTTAGGAAAAGAAATGAATTATATTAGCATTGCAATTCCTGTAATTGATAGAACCTCTCTTTTTTCATTGCTCGTTTAACTTATATGAAGTTTATGTTAAACTCTTCCTTATTTCTAAATATGTTTCAAATATTCATTCACATTGTTCATGAAGTTGAAATTCTATAAGTAAGATGATGTACATGCCTAAGATGTCCTCATTTAATTTTGTTTCATCATAACATTAGAACAATATTAAACACTCTTGTAGTATCTGTAAAATGCTCAATAAGTCAGGTTCACAAGCTATTAATTTAATTTGTGAAAATTAATTCGATAGTCAATTGAAGTTAGCCAATAGAAAGTTTCAAATAGTTTTTTCATTTATATTTATTTCTTTAAGTAAATGAGTATTTACCGTATTTTATTTTATTTTAATTATCGAAATAAACCAAAACATAAATTGACATTATTAGCAAACTAAAAGGACTATTGGTTCCTGTTGACTAAATAGATCCTAGCGATTACGAAATCTCAATTCCTAATCTGAAATGGTTGTTACCTTTAAGGCGGACAGTTTGCTTTAAAACGGAAGTCCTCTAGATTTTATCGCTGTTAAAAGGCTCTTATGTCTTCTATTTACTTATCTCTGGAGACAAAGGTCATATAATCCTTCATTAGCAATAGGACAGAGAGCATTAAGAGATAAAGATAATTTAACCTCAAATAAATCAGGCTACTAATGTAGTAAGAAATTGTATCCCACTCATGAATATAGCATAAATGTTGTAATGATATATTTTCACCACATAAGGTATTTGTTTTTATAACGATTTTCAATTCTTCCCTAAGAAATTATTTATGCATTTATGAACTTTTTATGAATCTTTCTCGGGAAGAATGATTTTAAATATTATTTTTTAATGCACCTTAATTTGAGAACAGATAAACTTCATTGTTAAGAAAAAGTATTATTATTTATTTTTGAGCTGAGTATCGTTACATGGATTTTAATGATTATGTCCACTTTTAATTTATTAGTTTCTATTTTTATATTTCTTTAAAAGAGAAATCATTTGTTATAATCCCATGATAGAAAGCATTATGTAACAAAAGATTATGTAACAAAAGGTGCAATTGACTCATTGTTTCCTTACACATCTCTTAAAGCTGATACCACCTTTATTAGTTTAATTCAAGAAATATTAAAAGTTTTTATTTATTATGCACTGTTCAATAGAAAAACAAGCAAAATATAAGCCAATCAAAAATAAGGTAAATCTTTTAGAAACTGAATCCCCTCTCGTAATTCCGAGGAATTTCTTCATCACAATTCTCATCAGATTTAAAGCCAAAGTTTAGGAATGTTCCTGACTGTCATGTGTTTATTAATTGAAATTTTCAATTTTCGAGATTCATTAAGAAAATGGAAGTTATAATAATAATAAGTCAAATTATATGCCAACACATTTCAATGGGTAACTGTAATACATATTCACGTGACAAAAATTTAGCACCTCTTGTAGCTCTTCATTACATATCTGCAGACACTTTAAAGGAATTTTACACACATGCGACAAACACGAGCTCAAATTAGTAATATCTAGTAATAGTAAAAAAGAATGTGTGTATGTACATCTCTTTTTCAGTGTTCATGATTGGTACTTTACAAGAAAAGACCATTAGAACTAAATCTTTAAAGTTTAATGCAGATACATTTTGAAAAATGTGAATAAACACTTAGAAGATCTTTTGTTTACATTTTAAAAACAATTTTAATTGATTAAAAGTAAGTTTTTATTCAATACTAATTGCTGAAAACCATATTGCATAAGAATGGCTTATATATCACCATGTTTCTTAATTTTGATTTAAGACTTAGTTCATTAGTTGTGCCTTCCTTTGTCTTCGTTGATAAATGCCGCCTTTTCAAATATGTTTTATGATGCTGTTAATAATCTGAAAGTGTTTTGCCATATTAATTAACTATATAGATTGTATGCTTTGCGCATTACAAGAAATATATCCCCAGAATACCAAGTCTAGAAAAATATTCCAGAACCATTTTTATAAAAGCACAGCGTTGCATTTTTTAAAATCCTTCTCATAATGTTATTATTAGAGTGTCCCAAAATTTTCTTTCTCATCGCGCTATGATTGACCTTATCTAACTCTGCTTGTGAAAAAAAGCAGATTTATCAATTAGACATCTATATCATTGATTTAAGTTTTCCCAGAGCTTTTTTACAGTACTTTTCGTTTGTGCGACAGTATTTTTTGAGACTTTTATCCACATAGTTAAACATAGGTAGCGAAAGGCAACATTTACGGTAAAAGGTCACTTCATTCCTCAAGGTGAAACAACAAATTCTACGATATAATGTCGTCAACTGGATCAATTGAAAGCTGCTATAGGGCAGAAATAACGAAGACATTGTTCTTCTTCATGAAAAGGCGAGACCACATATTGAATTTGAATTATTACAATTTTACTAAGATGTTCTACTGCAACCTGCATATTCTCTCTCCATATGATTATATCGTCGTTTTCTCCTTAAAAAATTGCCTTTCCGATAAACTCTTTAAATCTATCTGATAAATAAAAGACCACCTCGAAGATTATTTCTTGATCAAAACAAAACAATTTTGGTAGAAAGGAATAATGATATTTTCTGGGAGATGGAAGATAATATAGAAAAATATTCTTATATGAAAAATAAATATCCTAAATAGTCAATATTGTACATTCATTTCATATTAGAAATAGGGAAAAAAACTTATGGGGCACACATTAGTATGATTAATAGTGATATTAATAGAAAACATATTATAAAAATTGAATTGGTAATTAGTAAGTATAATTCATAAAAAGTAAATGACCTCTTATTTGAAAGCATGTTCTGTAATTAACTGTTTGATTGTTTGTCCTTTTCCGGGAGAAACCTAAATTTGAAACAGAGTGGAGTGATTAAAGTACTATTTTAGATATTATACCATACCTATTTTGAAACAGACATAATTTTGAGACATAATTGGAAAATAAGTCGATATCTAAGTCGTTATTCTATTCTTAGGAATTCTATATTAAATAAAATATATCTCTTTTGATAAATTTATCCAAACCCAAGGCAACGTGAACGTGAATCTTTCATAAAACTCAAAACATTCCAATTTTGCAGTCGAGACAGCTTTTTGCTATATATATTCAGATCATCATAAAGAAATATTTGAGAGATTGTATCTTAATTCTTATAGAATTAAGATACAATCGTTTAATTAAATACATCCGTGAATGTGAATAATATTAAATCTCTTGTGAAAATTGGCAGAGATATTCATCTGTGGCTGTTTATACTTAAATTGTTTTCTTGAATTGAATTTCTTTTTTTCGAAAAGGTAGTTGAGATAAATTCAGTGAATGAGTTCCTTCTACTATATTTATTCATATTTTTTGGTTCGATATTTAATTTCAAGAGGCAGTTCAATAATGAAAGAAAATATACTTTTTCTGCAAGCAAAACCTTGGATTTAGTCTTTTCATTTAAATTTGAATTCCAATTAAGATTTATAGTCAGAGTAATACATAGCATACACATTGATTAAATATTTTTTAACTTATATATTGTTCTTATGAGTAAATTGATCACTTTCTACATAAAATTGCAGTTAAAGAATTGCATATATAAAAATATACGAAAATGTTTTTTAAATTATTAAATTCAAAATTTTCTATGTTATTTGTATTTTTTGTGGATGATGTCTTGTCTATTCGGAAAGGGAGTGCGGTAGCTTCTGAGGACTCCTGAGCAACCCAATGCAGAAGTCTGGTTTCTAAATCAAATGAAGAGGATACACACACATTCGATTTCACAACCCCTTTTTACAGGAGGGCTTATTTATTAACAAACATGCCCAAACTAGGATTCGAACCCAAATCACGAGGAAAGTGCACCACCTTTAGCTAGAAAGCCAGCAATTGCTTTTTATAAATTTTTATTAGTCCAAATTTTAGAAAATAATGAAAATATGATGCAACAAATTCCCAATTTGCTATTTAAGTAACTAAAAAACATGCTTGAGTTTATTTATATGCTCACTTTTAAAAGATGCGAAAAAATTCCATGGTGAAAATTAAAATAATATGCTTTGAGAAGTTAATGTAAAAAAATAAAAATGATGTTTAAGGTTTCGTATGCATGAATTCTAAACAAAAAAAAATTTCATATAAAAATAAAGTGGTGATTAATCTGCAAATGAATCAACCTATTATATCTTAAGTTCTGAATATTTAAATTGTGTCTGTTGTTTAAAATGATATTCAGTGTTCATATTTTAAAACGATATATCATTCTAAGTTTTAAATTCCCTTTTTTTCATTATAAAGAATTTAACAAACAGGCATAAATAAACATGCATAAGTTAATAAAATTACATAAAAATGCCATAGAATCAACAATTTGTTATATTATTAAAGAGGACAAATACAAAAAGGCATCTCGTTATTAAAGGAAATTAAGTAACTAAAAATACGCTTTTACTATCCTCAATCTCTAAAAGGCATTAAGTTTACTTAGATTTATTCTGAAGAAAGTTAATTGATCATGTCGTAAATCAAATTGTCTGTTGTCATACTTCTTTCTTATAAAGATAATGAAATAAAGTTAACGACTAGATTTGTTACTAAATGTTAGAAAGAACCCATGTAGTTAACAAAGTATCGTGTAAGTAATAAACTATTACTAAATAATAACGATGCATATGGAAGATTTTATTTCACGTCCAGATTTGTTAATCATATTACTTATTTATGCATATTATATAATTTATTTGTTATGAGACGAACTAAAATATTTTGTGTACGAGGATTTTCCAAACAAAGGGGAAACAGAAACAGTGAAAAGATAACTATTTTTCTTGGGCCACAGCAAATAACTATGTATTAAAGAAACTTTTTAATGGACATTTTTCTAAAACCTTAAATTGTTGAAGATTTGCATTGAATGGTAATTTATAAAATCCATGACATCACATTGACTTCATAATGAAAAAAAAAATAAATCTCTTTAAATTTAATTTTTAAAAATATTTTTAATGATTATATGTACAAATTTAAAATAAATGCACGTTTTGTTTCTTATCAAAATTATCTAATGACTATACTATAAAGTAAATTTTAATTCATACTTGTTCTAAGCATTGTTGAAAAAATTACATTATAACATATTTTGTTCAATATTGAACATTATTATACTGTAGAGCATAAAATATTGAAACACTAATATTGAACAAATTTTAACAAAATTCAAAAAGGATTGAAATTTTGAAAAACAATATTGCTATTCGATCCTGCAATGAAAATATAATTTTAGGTAAATAATTTTTGGATTTTTCAAAAAGTAATGTTTAATATTGTGGATTACTGTAGAAATAATATTCAGTCTTTTATTCAACTATTCTGAATAATAATGCGAAATCTATTTTGAATTTTTTTAACGATTTTGCTTTAAAGATGGTTTTATAAATTATGCATTTTATCACATGATATAACAAATTATTGATCATTCTTATGTATTTTATCTTAAATAACGAAATTCTGGTTTAAATGATTTAAGAGAAAAATGTTTTTTTTTTCATAAAAATGTAAGAATATGAAAGTGTTTCATAACCAAATATAAAAAATAAGGGAGTTAAATGGCAAAAATTTTTAATAGTATATTCCACTATTATAACTACTCCGAAGATAATATTTTTTACTGAGGAAATTGAGTAACAAAATCTAATATTTTGAATATGGATCCCTATAGATTCAGGGAAAGGTTTTTTAAGCGATTATTTCAGTTTTTAAATTATATTTAAAAAATATTTTATCAGATATCATGGCATAAATAGCAACGGAATAATATAAATATTTAAATACGGTAAAGCATTTTGTGATTTTATTACATATTTAAAGACTTTTTCTTTAAATATCCAAATTCTAATCAGAATTTATTTAGCCTGAAAGCTAGAAAATTTAGTTAGAAAGGTAGTTTTATTTAGAAAAAAATGTAATTATTTTGCGTCTAATACAGCTGAAATAATTTGAACGATTTTATCAATATTTACTTTTTTTGAAATATTCACCAAATAGTTCCTACGTTTTTCAAACGAATGATAATCTAAAATGAAAAATCTAAATGTTAATTGATTATGTAACAAATTGCAGCGTTATTGTTGAACGCATTTGAATAAATCCCCATATGCCATTACTGATTAATAACGATAATATTAAACTGCCAGAAAGTTTCTCTAATGATACTAAATAAATCATGATTGATAGCCGAATGATTCTCCCTATCATTGTGAATTCTAGCACCATTTTAATGGGTTTCATTAAAAACATTATTTGTGCTCGTTATCTAAGAACCCTCTGCAGACTATTATTTCCCCTCAATAAAATATGAGTTATGTCATAAGTGATAAGACTTTATTTCGTAAGATTCATATTTTTGTACCTATTTGAAGCTTGAGAAACTGCTTTTTTTATAAATGCATATGCCATTTATATTGTAAGATTTCTTAAAATTTTATAAGTATAATGAATATAATTAAAACAGCTTTTAAAAAATACAGAGCAGTCATAGTTAAAGTTCCACTTTGAAATGATCATAAAAGGAAAATTACTGGACCACATGTTATCTATCAAATTTGGTAATGGTTTAAAGAAAGTCATAGGAATTTCTTTTCCTCTAAAAAGTTTAAAAATTCACCAATAGTGGGAGGGGAATGGAGCTGTATGCAATATTATTAAACAAAATAGCACGAAACGAGCTAGAAAGCCTGCTCAATGTGGCATCCACTATATTTTGGAAGCAAGTAAAATCACCTTACTGCATTCTCAACAGCAGTTCTTTGCATAACATGAGGAGTCGGTACATACATACTCATGCTGGTGTACTGGATCTTACCGTTTCGTCAAATTGTATAAATTATCATCATGAATCTTTTATGAAATCTTTTATCATCATAGTACTTTGGAGATAACATGTTTCTGAAATTATTAAACTCATTTGAGTCTTGTGTTCGTTTCGTTTTTTTCTTAGTTATTTTGATCACAGTGGCATTTTTCTACTGGTGGTAAGTTTTCAAACTTTTTTTGGCAGAAATTGAATTTCTATGATATCCTTTATATTATTTCCAAGTTTGATAATATTTGGTAAAGTAGTTTTTTTAACATATTAAATTGGAACTATAATTGCAACCACCCTGTAGTTTTAATTAATTAATTGATATGTCTTATTAGAAATCTATTTATTCTAATTTTACATATTTAATTAATGCGAAAGAAATGTCATTCAATTTATGCAAATGCATAAAGGTCTTTTTATTAAAATGCAACATTAATTTATGTTTTGCGTTTGTATATATTTATTATTTGCTTTCAATAAACTTTATTTATTGTTAGCGTTATAAGTTTACTAAAATTTTAGATAACTTGTACTATTCTATGAAAATAGTTTGCAATTAATTTTTAAAAATCTTTTTTTTCCTATTAATAGTAATTAGTTTTCAGTTTAATTTTATTATTCACCAGAGTATATTTTAATTCTGTATTTTAAACTCTGCCCAATATATATTTTCAAAAACTTTTCATAAACATTATTTCCTTTTAACTAAAAATATGACTTTCTTGCAATTAACTGTAAACAAATTGATTACAAAATACATTAATTTCATGGTTATTCTTCCAATTTTATTAATATATTTTATTGTATTTAATTTTCAAAAGAATTTTGCTTGCATTTTTTTATTAAAAGCTATCAAAAGAAAACATATGCGAATTTTAAATGATAATTCTTAACTGATCTATTCAATAAATTACGTTGATAGACAAGAAAAGGGTTTTTGATAGCAGAAGTAAAAAAAAGATAACTTTAAGTAAGTGATAAAGGTTTATTATTAAATTTTAAACTTTTAAGGTTAAAAGTATCACTCAATATTGACAAAAATTGATGACTGCGTACAGAAAAGTGATAATAAATAATCGGTTTCTAATTAAAATGGGGAAGCAAAAATATGTTCATGAAATTAGTTAAAAATTAACGAATAAATGTTTCAAAGCCATTGTAAATATATTATTTACATTCAAATTTAATGTAATTTACTCTTGGTTAGTTAGTGTTTTTGTAATTTTTGTCAGTGTTCATTTTCAATATTTATTCAATTCTGTGTTCTTGTGTATGTGAAAATATTGCTTACTAAAAGTGCTTAAGCATTGAAAATTATAAAAAAACAGGAACATTAATAAGAGGAAAAAAATAATAATACACTGAACAGGAATTTTATATGTTTTTTCTTTCTATAAAAAGAATAAAAGAAAAAAAAAATACGAAAAAATAGTTTTTCTGAATTAAGTATTTTCTTTAATGCCAAAACTTGTTTCAGTTTTTTCCCCTCAAGAATTCTTTAATAAAAAAGAAAGAATTTTACTCTCGAGTCTTATTGTAATTTGGAACAAAACTTAGAGCACTCAGAAACTTTTCTGAGGTATTTGGATCAATAACAACCCTTAAAGTGTCTAAGAACTTCCCGAAAGACCACTGCAAAATATTAATAAAAAAATTCTTCGTAAACCTGGAAAAGTGCCTTATTTCTAAAAATGTTTTGAATGAAATTAATATTTACATCTCAAGACTCAAAAATTTTCAAATTATTGAAAAAAGTAATAGTCAAATGTTTAAAAAATTCATTGTTAATTTGAATTATACTTTAATTATCACAAAATTATTATTAAAATACTTGTAAGGGGCAGTTCAATGAAAATGAGAAGAAGGAAATAAAATAAATGAACTATTTTTTCCTTCAAAAATAATCACCAAAACTATTAAGAAATCTATTTCACTATAGGACAAGATGTCAATACATTCTTGGAAAAAAGTTTAAGGTTGTCTACGGAATCATGATTGTTCCTAGGTGTGCTCATCTTCGTCAGAATATTGAACTTGGAATTATAGCTTCAGTTACAAAGTTTCAATAAATAAGATGGGAAAATTTATGTATGTAGTGCACGAAAGACTTTCTTCGGAGCTCAAAAAATATGGAAATGACAAGGAGAGATATCTGGACTGAATGGAATATGCGTAAGGAATTTTCCGACAGCGTTTATTTCACTCAAACTTACATACATGTGACATGTTTATTCTCAATTCACAGCAGACATTAGGGCATGCGTTTCATTCCCTGATACATTTTTGCAGCCGAAAAGCACACTTCACGTTGTTCCTCTCCCTTTGTGTTCATAGTGATATAGGAGTTATAGAATATTCACTGAATTCATTTCAGGCACATCTGATAGACAAATGACTGAACAGTGAATTGATCCTTCCTTTTTCCCGATAGAAAACCCTTTTATTCTCGAATATTCCTCTGCGACCAACTTCTGCGATGTACTCATTATATTGTCTGTCTCGTTTTTGTTTGACTGCCCTTTATATAAAGATATTCAAATACTGCAATGATTGAATTTGGCAATTATCCTTTTTGCCAGGTCATTCATTGGAATCAATAAAAAGTAATAAATTTTATTAATAGGAAACTTAAATTCAACAAAGCAATATTTTGGAATTTTAGGAAGAGTATTGGAATTTAAATAAAGTAATTATCAAGCTATCATGCCAAACACTGATTTAATTACAAAAAATTCCTTTTTAGTGCAACACATTAGAAATGGAATAACTGGCCTAGATCCATTCGGCATACAATTAAATACAGGGTTGTTGTCATTCAGATCTGTGTGGAACTTGTTCTTGTAGAAGTACTTCATTTCTCATATAAGATATGAGAGAACTGTGAAAAATGACAGTTTAAATTTCGACCACCAAATGGCATTTTTCATACTATGCAAAAACGGAAATTATTCAAAGAAAAATGTTTAAAAATGAAACTACTCTGCGTCGTAAAATCATTATTCAAAATGCCTTTATAAAAAAAGAGAAATTTAGATATACTCTTTCGAAAAATAGAGATAGGTGGTTCGAAAAATAGAGATATTCGTAACAATTTATTCATCAGTTTATAAGAATTCGTCAGACCTTCATAGGTATTTTTTTTATTTAGAAATACTTTTACCATATCAATTTGCCGAGAAATCCAGTCCCTTCTCTTCTAAAACCCAAACATCATTTTCAGATGGATCAAAGCTCATGCTCATTATCGAGATAATAAATAATATATCTTCACTAAAGCAGCCGTCTTTGAAGGTGCTTCAGTTGAAGCTCTAAGAAACATGTGGCCTTTTGAACAGCGTTTCAAAGAAATATATTTAAGAAAACGGCAAATCCTTTGAGACATTGGAAACACTGAACGTTCTGCTTAAAAATTCATCAAAACAGCAATATTGTAACCTACCTCCTGAGGTTGAGAAGAAATTCTGATTTCCACATGAGGCTGGTCATCACATTCTTATTTTTTATCGTTTCCATTTATAAGTGATCACTTTTGCTTTTATAGAAAAGTTGGCGATGTCATATGCTTTATGATATCCCATCCTTTAACTCTAACCTTCTGTAAACCTTCACCTTAGATAAACAGCCTTTAAAATAAAAGAGTCCTTTATAGTTTATAATCAAAACCGAAACTTTAATATGATTAAATTTGTAATTGATCATGGATAATTATTTCATTTAGACTAATCCTATTAATTTTTCCTTGCAGCTTTTTTAATAACCACTCCCATTTTATTTATAGTATATACTTAATACTTTTCTAATACCTTATTTTTTTAATAATAGCTTTATTTTTTCACTTTTATTGTGCATTATCCTTATCCATCCAGTTTGCATTGTTCGGATGATTTTCATTTTAGTTTTTGTCTTTTTTTTTCATGTTAAATGTATTCGTATTTTGCAATTTCTATGGTTTTTTTTTTCATTTAGAACGAGGCAAAATGAACAATAAAAGTGAAGGTATGACATGGCGTTAAGTGCTGATTGCAAGAAATAGGTATGGTGTGGTATTAAGAGTTTAAAGCAAGAAATATTACTTAACACTGTGTGGTTCTCTTGATAATATCTTGTATTCGTATAGGCCCCAATTGGCAAACTGGAAATGAAAATAATTCTGATGTGTCCACAAATATTATTTCTCACTTTAATTTCTGGTTTTTAATTCCCATTAATTGTTATTATACTAAAATGAATTTAATATTATAAATAAATTTTGGAGAGATTTCTGTCAATTTCTTCCAAAAATTTATAAAAATAATTTTAGCATTTCTTTCTAATTTCGGGATGATACATTTTTTTCGATGCAAAAAATTTAAAGTAATTCTTTAAAACACCATGTGAAATCATATAAATAAGATATCATACGAAAAATATAACATAAATGCAATTTAATAATAAAAACACACAACTAAAGTAAAAACAATTTATTTACATTGTATATTCAAAATAAAACAAAACAGCAAATCAAGTCCAGTCAAATACATTTTAGTTATTAATCGAGATTGAGTTAGCGACAACAGTATTATACACATAATTTTTAAACTTTTAATTTAAATTAAAACACAGTTGTTAACAATGACGCTCGAAATTTCAACGCCAGGTGGCGTAACGCACATGCCTTAATTTCCTACACCAGTTGGGGTAATGCAATACGGAATATATATTTTTTATTTCCTTTATTCTGTTTTCTTTTAATTTAAAAGTACTTCATAATGAATTTGAAAGAGTGATTAATCAACAACATTTGATTTTAAATGCATCAAACACAAAGAAAATAAATAGAATCATTGGAAATAATCGGTTGAAATTCTGCTAAGCCTAACTTCATTTCTGTTGGGGGAAAAAAAACTGGAGCTTTACTTACTTTTGTCGGTATTTAACCTCAGCATTTTGGCACGAAAGTTATTTTTTAATTAATGGAAAAATAACCACTCAATTAGCCGGAATAAAAAGTAGCGTATGTTTTATGTTCTATAATCTATTTTTGTGCTAAATTTTATCCAATTCAGTTCATCTATTCTGGTGTGATTGAGTAACAAACATCCATCCATCCAACCAAAAATCCAAACTTTCACATTTATAATTTTAGTACAGATTATGTTTGATATCTCATATATGCATTTTTGAAAACTTTTTTGAAAGATGGAGATTTTTTTGTGCTAAATATTAGTTTAATTATGTTATTTTATTATATTATAACATTTTATTATACTATTTTATAGCATTTTAATTATTTTATCATACATAATTATTTTATTTTAATTGTATAATATTATTTTAAAATAAAATTTACACATAGAAAGAAATATAGGCATGAAGCTGTTTGCTTAGGCATTTAATGCTTATATAATTTTAAGCTCAAAAAATAAATTACAATTTATTGAGAAACATACATCAAAACAATAAATATATTTTAGTATGATAGAGTCATCAGTCTTTCTGGATTCAAACACTACGGTTCTGAATTTCAAATAAGGAAAAAATAACATTTTCATTCAAAATATACCTATATTTTATTCACAGTTGAAGAGTAATCGTTAGTCAAAATCATAAATATAAGGGTTTTTACATGAAAGGAAGCGCAAATATAATTTTTATGAATAGTAAAAATTTAGATTAGATTAATGCATTTTTTTCTTCTTAAAACTGAAACCAAGATATATATTTGAATATATAAATTTTCTAAATACACTCGAGAATCACTCAAAGGAATAAATAAATTAATTAAATAGGAAATTTTATTATTTTTGCTATTTATTAGAGTGATATATTTTTCAATTTCTCCAAAATCTGAAATATTATACATCTAGATACTATTTTCAAATGGAAATATTGAGAAGTAATCATTATCAGATGCATTTACATATATTTTATTTCAATAAGAAAACCTGGTCTGCACCATCCTTTTCACTATAAGTTTAAATTTAAAAATGCAAGATTTGTTTCAGGGAACAATAAACTAATGCAGGGAATCCAATTTTAGATTATTACCAAAAAATTATAAGAAACAGAATAACATTTGTAAATTTCTGAAAACTTTAATGAGTTGATAATTTCTCTTTAACCTTTATTTAATGCTTTTTTCCCTTACTGAAGAAATTTTTTTTCTAGAATTATTTTTATCGTTAGTAGTGTTAAGATTAAGCTATCAAAATTATCTCATTGTAAATATTTTCAGAAAATTCTGAAAATGAAACACAATATCTCAAACATATAATACATTTCATAATTAATAATTCATATCAGATATCATCGTATCTTTCAAAACAAGCAATTGAAGGATAAGAGGTAATTTCGTTTTTTATTTTAAAAGAGAATTCGGAAGTTAAATAACAGACAAATATTTTACACCATTTATCAGTTTAGAAAGTACTAAAATTAAGTTTTCTTTTTTTAACTTTCTACTCAAAAAACTTCCTAATCTACATATTACTACAGTACTTGTTCTTCCTCCGACGCAATATACTTTACAATGCCGATCTGTTAAATTATTCAAATGAAATCTTTATTTAGCTTTTTCAAAGTAGTTATATTTCTATAAATTGATTATTGATGTTTCAAAAATGCATATCCTTTTGAAATTGTTGTTTAATTAGCGATTCAAATTTATTTACCGATTACATAGTATAATTGAATATAGCAAACATAATATTATTTCAGCCAGACATAGATAAGTAATTCTACTGGACGTGGTTTATGTTTTAGTTTTTTAAAATATATTTGGGAAATAAATAGTGCGAATAATAGGTGTATATAATATTAATATTCAATTTCGATTTAAATAACTTCTCTTGAACTTGAAGAAATATGGATTACCAAATTTTGGTAGCTTTAAGCATACATTTTATGATTCATACGTAGTTAAAAATAACTCTATAAAATTAATTGATTTGTTTTTTTAGTTCTGAAGTTGCTTTAGTTTAGTTGAAATTTTCTTTTTTAGTTTAGAGAAACAGAAAATAAAAATTATTAATGTACCCATTATTTATAATTCAGCATTTCTTGTAATTTCATTCTTGAAGGTGTAACCGTAACTGTTTCTTGGCCCTCTATCGGCCGTTACCATGAACAATCAGTCCATGCCTTGGAAGCGAACGTAAAGCATGATGTGATCCCCGAGTATTATTTTAGAGCATATATGTTAAATGTTATTGTCCTAAATAGTTTTGTCCCCTTGTAAATCATGTCCTTTAATGTCATTAAATGTATTTTTAACTAAATTGGCATGATTTGTTAATTTTAATTGTCTACTCTGACAGAATTAGAATTTTGGCGCCCTTGAGGTCACAAAGGTAAAAAAGACTAAATCTCTTTTGGCATAAAAATAATCTTCCTATTTCAAAATATTTTATTTTTAACGAAATTGGATTTCTTTCGTTTCATTTCACCATTAGGTTCTCATGTATTATCAAAAAAAATTATTTAACCATGTATTCCATTAAAAAAACCAAATCAAAAAAATTACTGAAGTGGTATATTTTCTCTTTGCAAATTCGTCTGTTTTTATCTTTCCCGCCAGTTAACACAAAAAATTCTCACTTAGAAGCAATTTAGCATTAAAAACCATTTCTATTCGGAATCGATTAGCTACAGTTCCAATTTTTGTGCTGAAAATTTGCTTTCCCGTGATTTTTTATTGGATTTTGGATCTTTTTTTAATGACAAGGCACGTATGATTTTTTGGGCATTCCCAATCTCCTTGCATAAGCGTTCAACCAGCCAAGGTATAAGCTGCTATATTTTTTTCCTTATCACTTACATTCGGGTATAAAAACAGAGTTATTAAATATTTCTATCTAATTTTTTCTTAATATTTTATTTGAAATTTCATACATTTTAGAGACAGGACTTTTCCTTTCAATATTTTATAGATACAAGAGAAATCACGTACAAGGAATATTATATAGAATTTAGTCCGTACAGAGAATGCTGTTCCCTCCATTTCAAATATGCACTATTTCTGAAGTTGCCAGCAATGCACTGATATATATCTTAACAGATTCTGGTTATTTATAGATAAAAACTTTGTCCATTTGGAAAAAATATCACAGATTATATATAACAGATCTTGAAAAATTATGTTACTGTCTAATTACTAAATTGTATTCAAAATTTAAAAAAATCTGTATTTCATATTAATTTTTGCTATTGGTTTGATTGCTAAAACAGATTTAATTTTAAAAAAGCTGCATAATATTCATGGATTTTTCGAGATATTAAATTAAATTTTATAAAATAAAGGACCATAAGAATCGATTACTAAAGTTATCTTGTTTAGCACTTAGGGAAATACCAAACATATTAGCATATATTGATCAGAATATCGTTTCGTTATTTGCAACTTAAAGTTGTTCTTTTGAAAGCAATAAATAACAAAGTATTGATAACGGATTTTTAAAAATATTTATTGGCAGGTTGTTGAGACTGACTTCATGTAAAAAGTAGATTGTATTTTATATTGATTTAAGATATATTTTCGTAAAATTTATTGAATGAATGAGCTAATTTATATTTTCACTTTAATGATGAATATGAAGTTTAATAAGCCTTTATTACGCCTTAAGGTTTATTAAAAAATTAAAGCCCTTATTAAGTTTATTACGCCTTTGGTATGTAACAGTAAATCTATTTATAATTTTAATCATTACACTCTTTTCCTGAATTTTCATCTTTTATGGATCATGTGCATTTTTTATCATATGAAACATTCGGAAGCTTTAATCACAGCTTTAAAATTAGAGAAAGGATGCCTAAATGTCCATATGAATTATGGGTAAGCCAGTTAAAGGGTTAAAAATTTGTAGTCAAAATCTAAAATTAAAACGTTTGATTTATTTTATTAAATCTTCGCAGTTACATAAAATGCTATGAAAGATTAAGGTAATTTTTAATGCAATATGTTATTTCTCTGGTAATGTTTAGTACCTTAATTTATACTGGCTATACTACAATTTAAGAACTTTCATAGGCTTGATGTGAAATTTTCTTAGCCTACCCCTATTGAGAGAAGTTTTACAAGTTAACATTTTGCAACTATATTACAAAGGATTTTTTTAAACTTTCATCCTACTTCTACCTCTTTTTGTCAATCCAGTTACTAATGGATCTTTTGCTTTATATTTGAACCTTATTCAATGTTCTACAAACTTAACATTCAGCTCACAGATAAGAAGAAAACTCAAGTGCTCCTTACTTCGGAGATTTTAACAAAGAGACAGAAAGTGGATTCCCCCATTTCTGAGAAATAAGATTATAAGTTGTACTTATTTTTAAGTTACTATTATTACTTTAACTCTTTAACTATTCTAATTTTTTTTATTCTTTAATTAGGCAACGCCTTGAATACTTGAAGCAATTGTACATTATATGTGCGTTTAGTACCGTGTGATGATTGAAAAAAATTCAGCTTATAATTTTGAGAAGCAAAATTTCAATTGCAAACGTTGCATATGCATAATGATTAATACGTTAATACATTTGTAATCGAACTACCAATTATTGAAGGGATAACTGAGTTGTATATGAAAGTAAAAAGGTAGTGTAATTGGCCGAGTCCGTGATAATTTTTTCATTGTAAGAAATGCATTTCCAATCATTATACCTTTGGTACTCTGCAGTAAAAAAAAAAAAGCTGTTCACAAACAAAAGTGAAGATGTTTTTCGATCAACAATAATAACACCCATAAAAAAATTTCAAAACTTTTTTAATGAATTCCTATTGAAAATTGTTTTATGTATTGGTAAGGTTGATAAGAAGCAACATGTTTTCGTAAGCATATAAGATATTTATAATTTCAAATGTTTTACAAGTGTATTATAAACATACCATTGGAGTCTTTATGCCGATTATTTTATGGATATCATAAACATATATTTCTCAGATTTGCCGATGATAAACAAAATAAATTCTTAACGAATATTTGATTAAAAAATGTGTAAGTATATTACACTTATTCTATTTACCAAATAACTGCATGCCATAAATATATTTTACTACAGCTTTTCACCTTTTATCACTCAAAAAATTAATCTTGAAATTCAAAAAATCTCCTATTTTATAGCAAACATCATTAAAAGTTTATTCATTTCTCGGCTCTTCAAAATAATATTTTTTACTGGGGTAGCATTTCTTAACTTAATTAAAAGAAACCAAATACTTCTAAAGATTTTTAATTCTGAAAACTTGCTACAGCTTGTAAATGATATGATAATAGACGTTGTTATAAAAACACCTCTCCTGAAATTATAGAATTTTTTATAGGATTATTATTGAAGGATTTACTCGAATTATAGGATATTTTTAAAAAGTCCGGTGCATTATGCACCACCTTATGTAATAAACATAGCTTTGATTAATCTTGTTTTATTTGCTCAGGTTTTATTTTATTCTAAACTATAATCATACTACTATGCGTTTTCAACAGATATTAGCTTACTATTTACGCATTTTCTTTTATGCTCGTGCCTCTAATGTGTGACATAATTGTAAAAAAATTTATCACTTCTACTAATTTTCTTGTATCCACAGTTATTTTCGAATCACCTTTCTGCAATATATGTATTCTCTCCTAATATTTGCAGTTGTATGCTATTTATTGTATTATGAAAATAAATTTCAAAGAAGTTTGATTGAAATATAAGATTGGGAATCCATTGGCATGTTGATTTTCTCTCTGTTTTCCAACAAATGGCGTTATTGGAACTGATTGCCTTAGTTTAGGATAGTGATTACAAATATTATAAGCAATCTTGAAATTCAGTGTATGTTATTTCGATGAAGCATGAACTTATATTTTCAATGCTTTAAATATGTCAAATTTTATGCAAAAAAAGTATTTGAGGGGAATTTTATTGCACTATTGTATTAAAAAGATTCTGCAGTTAAAGGGAGCAGAATTCTTGCTCAGACTTACGGCAACGATGCTCTGTTTGAAACAACTTGTAGAGATTGGCTTAGACTCTAAAAATAATGATTTTAAATCATTGTCATTAGATGTTAATCATACAATAGTTTCGAAATAGTTGAAAGCATTAGGAATGATTCAAAAGCAAGGTTATTGGTTGCTATACAAGTTGAAGTAGAGAGACGTCAAACAGTGTCTTTTGACTTGTGGACAGCTGCTTCAACGACGGAAAAGGAAATAAATTTTACATTTTATCGCAACTGGCGATGAAGAATCGTTAAGTAAACCCTACCATGCATCAATATCTTCAGCAATAATTTATTATGAGCTGCTTAAACCAAGTTAAATCATCAAGGCAGATTGCTATGACTACTATTGGAGCGATTAAGTATCATAGGCAAAACTGCTGCTTGCTAGTAGAGACATGACAAGGTTATTTTGTAAAACAGGTAAAAACATAATGGGAAGTTCTATCCCACCCGCTGTATTCGCTGGATATCGTCCCTACCAATTACCATTTGTTCCTGTCGATGGCACATGGTATGGATGAGTAGAACTTTCCTTCTTATGTCAAAAATTGTGTCGACTTTTGGATAGCCTCAAAAGACGTGTCATTTTTTCTATGTGGAATTCAAATGCTACTAGAAAGATGGGGAAAAGTAGTGGCTAAAGATTGGCACTACTTTCAATGTAATGTTTTTTAAGGATTTTTTTTAAAATAAAAAGTTAATTTTCACAGAGAAAACCGTGAAAACTTATTGAGCATCCCAATAAATGATGAAAATTTTCTTCTAAAGGTAAAATAACAAGAAATTATTTTTTCTCATTTATTTTTTAATGCACATTCATTTTTTAAGCTATTTTTTAGTAATTCAAAATTGAGATAAAATTATATATCGCTTTTTCTATTACAGGATGCCTTTTTTATTCCATTGCTGGTCCAAAAAATGACCCTGCGATTCGTTTGCCTTATAGCTATAGAATAATCTTTTCCTATTTTTAAACCCCATTTCCGATTTAAAGCGATTTTCTAAATTGTTATTTGGTTTATATTTGAAACATTTTTCTTGTCTCTCAAATAACCAAGCTGAATACCTCAAGCTCGCGTGTTCAATTTCAAACACTCAACTACTTGCATCTTTTCTCCTTTCTTCCACCTGTTTCTATTTTTTTCTTCTTCCATTTTTCAGAAACCTTGTTTTTCTTTTAAATTCTTGAATTTCAAGTGATTTTTTGAGGATTTCCATTTCAGATCTATAAAAACGATTTTGGAGGCCCCGTTCTTTTAAAAAATAAGTTGCATCACCCACAATATACAATTTACGTTAAAAATAACAGCATTAACAAATTCAGAAAAGAAATTTTGATTGAATTAGCTGTTTTGTTTTCCATAATAATCATCAAAAATTATTTTCTTCAAATCTCAAATATGATGTATATAATAGAAATTAGAATCTTAATTATTTCTGACATTTGTGGAGGATCAAATTGAAGTTTTGAAAAAATATTATATGCGATATTATGTATAATTTGAGTGTGTATATAATTCACTATGTATTATTTGATAAATACATATGTTATATCTAATATTATGAAATGTTTGAGAGAATTATTTGACAGAAATATATAATTCTTCTCTCAAATGGCTTGAACATTTTACCATTTATTGGATTTATTACTTATGAGTTAAAAGAATTTCATTGCTTATTATTTTATACCACGTTTTATTTAATTTACAGAATATTGAAAAAAAATGAACTAAAGAATACATTTTTAATCATTCCATAAACTGGATGAAACATCGTAAGAAAGTATGAGAAATAATTCTATTGTTGAGGGTTTTTTATGTTACCTGTGAACTAACTGCTAGAATTATAATTTCCAATATTTCAATATGTATTATAGTTTCAAATATTTCAATATGTATTATAGTTTCCAATATTTCAATATGTATTAT
>JAPMOQ010027556.1:0-45119 GCA_026543055.1 Argiope trifasciata | reverse complement strand
TCCAATATTTCAATATGTATTATAGTTTCCAATATTTCAATATGTATCATAGTTTCCAATATTTCAATATGTATTATAGTTTTCAATATTTCAATAGGAATTATAGTTTTCAATATTTCAATATGTATTATAGTTTCCAAAATTTCAATAGGAATTATAGTTTTCAATATTTCAATATGTATTATACTTTCCAATATTTCAATATGTATTATACTTTCCAATATTTCAATATGTATTATAGTTTCCAATATTTCCATAGGAATTATAGTTTTCAATTATAGTTTGCAAACCAAAAAAAAAAATGTATACTTAAAACAGTTAACTCATATTATTTACTTAAATGTGTGAATGAAAATTATTTAATATTTTTTTTAAAAAAAAGTCTTATATTTTTAAATTGTGGTATAATTTAGATTCTTCACAATTTATTAATCTCTTTCCACACAGTTAAAAAATTTTACTGTCTTTAATGAATTAAAATATAATTAGTTTTTATGTTCAGTAATATGGGCGGAAATGCTCAATTACATCTAATTGTAAAAGCAGAATTTTCTGAATGATTTAACTGAATTAAATGTTATGTTATTTCTCCTAAGTTACTAACTATAATATGACTTAAATAATAGACATATTTTAATTATAATCAAGATTTCAGTATTGGGTCGAATTAAGTATGTTGTTTTACAAAGTTGATTCATACCATTTATCTTCTTCTATACCTTTATCTTTCACATATCAATAAAATCCAATCCATAAACTCTTTGTTTATATAACTGTATGATCTCTTATTAATTAGAATATTTAAGAAATGAAAATAATTTCAGGCATAATAATATCAACTTAAACACATCATGCAATTTATATATTTTAAAAAGAAAGAACTAAAATGAATTAAATTAAAATAAAATGTCGTACTTTTATCTAATTGCAAGTAAAAAATATCTTGAATTCTGAATTCTTTTTATTCACAGGCTATCTCATGCATAAGATGACATTCAAGATATATTTTGATTATTTTCTTGAGGTATGTATTTCTTTCAAGGATTATATAATTGTATGAATTACTTCTTAGTAAAAATGAATTTCCAACATATTCACATTATCTTTGCATACATATCCTGATTTTGAATATGAAAGAAAATTTTATACATAATTTAAACCACCTTTTAATATGTTTTATGCACTTTTTACTCCTTGTAGCTCACTGACATTCCTGATATATCCCCATAAAGCAATTCCAAATATTACTTTTATGAAGAATCAGCTATTTCTGGTCTTTTGTTAATTTCTGATTGCTTTTTTTCATTTAGGAAATCAAGTACTAATTTTACCTCATGTAAGATTTAATTTAGATATAATTGAAGCAGTATTTATTACATACAATTAGCAGATTGTGTGGAATAAAATTTCTAAATAAACAAATCAGTTTTGCTTACATCATTCTCTTACCAGGGTAAGATAATTCCTTTTGATTTGAAAATCTTTAAATGGTTTTAGAAACAATTTCGACCCTTAAGTTTCAGTTCTGTATACAGAAAATCCCAATATGGAATATTAACTGAAAATTTATAAATCATAGAATAGTTAATGCTAGTTTATATGTGTTTCTTTTACAAAACTAAATTATTTCATTAGCATTTTTTATTTCTAATTATGAGAAATATTAATATTAATAATAATGATGATGATGAAATAAACTTTATCAATTGAATTAATTTAAGAGCAAATTTAAGTTTTAGTTACTTACAATAAATGTTTCGTTTCTACTTTCCCTTTAAAATTTCTAAGAACCTAATGAAAAGGTTTTTCAAAAGACCTTGTTAATTCGGTAAATTTTTTATCTTCATATATATTTAAGAAATTACTGTTTCAGTTTTGATTCACTAAAGTAGAAAAAAATATTATAAGATCAAGTAATAACTTAATTCAATCTAGGAGTTTGTAATCAATTCAAGCATAAATGGACTCAGTTTGCAATATTTAATTTTATATTATTGCTGTTATTTAACAGGAAGAGCCAATTTATAGGGAATCGTTTAAACTAAATATATTAAAGCTAAATGCACCTAAGGCTAAATAGTTTTGCATCTTTAAACTATATTTATTCATTGATAAAATTATGTTATCTAAGATTTTATCTCAGTTTCATTCATCATTGCATTTTTTATGCAATGTATTTTACTTCTAAAAATGCAAAATAAATTATTTAAAGATAATTTTACTCCCTTGCAATCATTTTATTGTTTTAAAAAAATAATGCGATTACAATTTCAGCGTTTAGTATGAATGACATTTATAAGACACACAAAACATATATTTTAAAAGATCTCAGTTACATCTTTCATAATTGAATTTGTAATAAAATTGTATCACATCAATGAACATTTCTCTTTTTCCTTTTCTTACACCCAATAAAGATGGGTTGTTTTTATTTTCATAGCTTCTTAAAATCAAATTTTATTACTATAAGGTTAAAAGTATCAAGGATTCGGGATAATGCTTTGGGTTTATAGTAGGAAAGTTTTGGAGAAATGGGCGATGATCCAGCTGTTTTGCTTAGGGGTATTGTTTGAGATTGGATTTAAAAGAAAGAAAATACATTGGAAAATATTTATTTTATCTCTTTCTGAAAGGATATCTCCAGACATAAGGATTTCTTAGATAGCTAATGGTTTGTTCGAAAGGATCATTCTTATTCCATTTGTTTTTTCGGATAATAAAGAATACATTGAAACGTTATTCTATAATAATGAATGGATTATGTGTATAATAGAACTCTAAAAGGTCTTAGCTCTCAAGTAAATATTACTTGAATATAAAAGTAAATGTATTATAAATACATTAATTTGTAACAGATTTTTAGAGTCCATGCTTTAAAAAGGATCATATTTATTATATTAATTTAATATATAGTAATAATAATAATAAATGTAATTGTGTTAATGCTAAGCAATATTAATGAAACTTATATGTATTAATAATTTTAATGCATTGGTTAATAATTCAAGGCATCTGATATATTGTAAATTTAGCATGGCGAAATAAAATAATTCAACATAATCAAAATTTATATGTTTTCCAAGTTTCTTTGGCTAAATTATGTACACTTTTACTGGAAATTATTTTAATTTCTATTATTTCCTATTTGTTATATATAACATAGCTGTTATATAGAGCATAGCCATCAAATTTAATCAACAAATTTATAATGACTAAAAATATAAAATAGCTATTAAAATTTTGAAAAAGTTACAATTTTCCATTCTTTTTATTTAATATAGATATTCTTTTTAAAGCAGAGACATGATAAATGCAAACAAATTTTTTAAATAATTTTTAAATGAACAAAAAAAAATTAACTTGATCTATTCCACATTTTTTAAAAGAATAATATACGTTTATATGCATAAAGATATAAAAATGTAACCATTGCAAGGCCCATAGTATGACTATTTATAATAAGTTTGTAAAATAAGTTTATAATTTTATTTCTTAAATGAAGTTGAAATTACTTCTGAAATTCTATTATTAATGGGAAAATGTATTTGCTGTATTTGTACACCAAATCTGTATTCAATTAAAGTTAAAAAAATCGTATATTTTGTAATTTTTAGTTTAAAGATTTAAAAAGAATTTACAATTATAACAACGTAGTTTAATGATAAGCGATCAATATTTAAGTGATGAGTATTATTGGTAATACTTTCTCTATACATTGTATATTAAGATGTGAAAATTTCATTTTAAATTTTTATCGTTTAGATTTCATTGACGTAAAAAAAGAACGAATCTTAAATAATACAACAATTTCATTAATTATTTTATTCAAGAGATAAATAACTAGGCATTCTTTACTGTTTGAATCTCTAAGAAGAGAAGCTCATTTCTTTTATTAGAAATTTAGCTATTTAATTTAACATTCCCATGCAAAAATTATTTACTTATTTCGGATGAAACTGGCGAAATATTTATATTACAAAAAATTGACTTTTGAAGCTAATTGATTTAGCATCAGTTAATTTATTTCGGCTGATGACAATTATGGTTTTCCAAATTTATGACTTATTCAAAGCATCTGCAGAGTAATATCATCTAAAGAGTTTAGAAGATTGAGATATTTTGCAAGTATATTAGAATTATAAAGAAATACAAAAAAATTTTATAACCAGTTAGTCAAGTGCATCTTAAAATATTACTAGATATATATTACAAAAATAGTTAAAAAGAAATATCCATGATGAAATAAACACAAAATCTATATTCACTACACAAAATACATACATAAATAACATGCTCAATACATATAATCAATATATATGACTGTACTATTTAAAAATCACAAACTCCGGGTAGTTCAAGTATAATAATCATTAAGATCTAATGAGCTGTAGTCACAAACATTTAAGCACAACACAATTAACACACAAAGCATTTTAGACAAATTATAACGAACTATATATTCAACGGCTGGCGATTGACAGCTTGCTTCTTTAGATCTCAACTACAAGGGATATCCTTTTATTTGCTACATACAAAAGTATCCGATAGCTACTTTCCTGTGTATTCGCTATAAATATTACCAAAGCACATTAATATTTATGTCTCTAATCCTATTTATCTCTTAGATGTTCAGTTATTGTTAAATTGTTTTATATTTTTGTTAGCTAATGGGTTTCTCTTCATTTTAAGTTTTCTTTATAATCAGTTGGGGATTGATAGAATGGAAGGGCAGACAAAATTCAAGGAATGCATTAAAGAAAATTTTCAATCAAAATCTTTTATACTTTAAACTATGCCAGTTCATAGTTTTCAGTTGGTTTTCTATTATGAAGTTTACATGAAAGCTTACATATTTCAAAATTAAATGTATCATTAATTTCATTTGGAAATCATTCTGTTTGAAATTAAATGAAAATTGAACTTTTCTTTTGTATCCCCATTTTTATATACAAAAGAAACTAAACTAAAAAATTTTCTACAATTTCTGGTGTAAATTAATATTTTAGCCTGTAAGAATCTCACAGAAGTCACAATAAGCTTAAACCCTTTGTAAGTAACGTTTTGTCAATCCTACCAAATTACTTTAGTAAACTGTGATTTTATTCAAAATGATTTCCAATGGGCTTAAAATTGCTTCCATTTGCTTTTCCCTAATCCCAAATCGAACTTAAGTTGAATAATTGAAATTCTCTTTTCTGGAAGCACAATAAAATCTTTTTCCTTACCTGCTTCTATTAACCCTTTTCTTTATTGAATGTTCCTCATGTTTTTGGAACTGTTATAAAAATAAATTTATCTTCTTTATAGGAAAAAAAAATTAATGTTAGATTATAAGGAATGGAAAATTTAAGTGCCTTTCCTTAAACCAATTTGATTCCTCAAATTTATTCCAAATTTAAGGATTCTTTAAGTCACATTGAATATTGTAATTAAATTTGAATTATGCAAAATCTTTTATTTGTTATTTATACGAGCTTTCTCCTTTAGTTTAAATGAATATTGATTTTTCTTATTTTTTTTTATCGAAATGAAGAAACATAAACTAGGATTTAAAAAGTGTGTCTTCAGAATATGTATTTTGATATCTTTAAAATGAGTCAATGATATTTTATTTTTTAAAATCTGCTAAACATAATCAAATCGACATAAAGTTTATAAAATTTTAAAATTACAGAAGTGTTATATTAAAATTTCCAAAAAAATGAAATTAAATCTAATTAAAAATATAAGAAAACGTTTGAAATTTTGTAGAAAATAAAGTCATTCTGAAAATTTATTTTAGAGTTTATGTTTATGGAACAAATACTTCTATATGTTTTATAATGTTATTTACTAGGTATTAAGAAAAATTTTTTTTCACAAAGACAATGCATGGTTTTATAATGTTTACTTTAATTTTGCTTTCTTACATCTTTAGTAGTAATAGCATGTGTTATGGACGTATATTCTTTTCCCAGTAATTATTTTGCTATGTCTTTATGCCTGGATTATGTTTCTGATTTCAAGTCCTCTAATAAATTGTTGTTATCGTGGATTTTAATTATTAGCTAACCAAGAATGAAAAAAATTCGTTATTCTGTAATGTGCACACAAATATGGAAGTAAGTCTACAATTTAAGTAAAATAGTAATGAAAAGTAAAATTTTAAACAAGTTATTCTTAAAAAGTAAACAAAAATATTTTTAAAAACAAATTGAAGAAATTTGTTTAAACATGTATTTAGAAGTAGAAGAAAGTGTATTATAATATTTGTATATCTTAGTCATGACAATCTTTTGAGTGCATTATACCAGTACAATAACTGTTCCAATCAAGTTTTTTTAATCGACATTAGTTTTTTCTTACCACCAATATAAATGTGTTTAATTTATTTTCATATCTTTTGCTTTAAAGCGATCGAAATTGAAACTCCGTTTATATATTTAATAATAAATTTTAGATAATGATAAAAATAGGGCTGAAATAAAATTCACATACCCGAGGAGCAAATTTTATCTAATATTGTGAAATTTAACATAAAATTAACATAATAACTGACACCAAAAAGAATATTAAATATTTGTCTATAAATCAAAATAAAATACATGTTAGAGTTTGGAGAAGAGAACATTTCTTTTACTTAATTTCAATATCCCTTAATTATTCTTAATCTTAATTTATGTCTGTTAATTTATAGCATTTGCAGTAATAACTCAATTTGCAAATTTTAGTTCAACTCAAGATTCCGTATTCGGAAACTATTGTTTAGTTATTCGCATGGTTTAATTCATTTGACTAACGAAACTCAGATAGTTTAGGGTAAAGAAATGTCTTTCAAAAGTTCACTTAGCATGGACTTCAAACAAACTAATTTCTTATTTCTAGTGGTTTCTTTATTAAAAGTATTTGTTTATATTTCCACATCAGAAGTTAAATTTGAAAAAAAAAAATGAAAAGAAAGAAAAAAAAAAAGAAAGGCTTTTGAAATGGAACTTAAATTTGTCATTGGAATAAATTAGGGATTCAAGATTAAAATTCAAGATTAAAAATAATAATTATCAAAGTTATAAGATATTAAAAAATATATAATTTTTAAAGACATTTTTCGGCTTGATTAGTGCACAAAAATTATAATTTGTGTTATAAGAATTGATGAAATATAATTATCTATTGTTGCATGTTCTAATCCTTTTGAATGCAAAATTCTGGTATATTCTATAAAATAAATATGCTCCATAATATCTGGTATGTTCTGGTATATATATAGTAAAATTTGATGTGGAATATTTTCAAAGGCAGCTTTTTATAAATTTACTTAATTGACTTTTAGAATTAACCTTAATTTATTTTATTTTAAATAAATATATATAAGCCGATATAAGGCATTTTATTAAACACTGTGAGAAATAATAAAATAAGAAAGTTGCAAAAAAATCAAAGTATCTATTTACTTAATAAACTTTTTTAAACTATTTTATATCTGTGAGATATGAAATAATTATAAATAGAATAATGTTTTAAATGAAAAAGATATAAATTTAATGTATAATATTTATTTCTGAATCATAATGCATAATATTTATGGTTGATTCATTCATATTTATATAGAATATAAATAATTAGATATTTATTTCTTTGGAATAAATATCATACCTGCCATATCCTATGACTCATCTGTGCCTTTTTTGTTTATGAAAAGGGGAAAATTGTGAATTACGAATAAGAACTAGAAATCGAAATTATTTCATGAATTGATATTTTAAATGGATATTTTTAAAGTGGTGGAGTGTTTCAATTTTAAATGTTTTTGCCTGCTTAAGTTTTTTTTTGTAAAGAATTGCTTTGCAATTATATTTTGGAAATTATCCTGAACTAATAAATATTTTTAATTTAATATTTTTCTTAGATTCCTATCACCATGTATTCTCCATAGGAAAATAAATAGTTCATGTTTAAATTCATACTAGTAATTAGATAATAATATTTAGTTAAGACTTTTATTAAAGAGATTTCATCAGAAACGAAATTGAAATAAATGTATTTTAAATTAATTTCTTTCGATAATGTTTGAAATTTATAATAATGTAAACATTCAAGAAATTTAATACATTATTATCCTATTAAAATGTAACTTGCAAGCATTAATTTAAAAACAAAACAAAAATACTTTCTTATAGTGATATTGTATAATAAATGGGCATGCCATAAAAATAACAATGTCGTAACAACTATTTTCATCTAAAATCAGCTATCATTATTTTGTTTTTAAATGTAAGGGCATGCAAGAAAAAAAAACTGCATATTTATGCCAAAATCTTTTCTTCATGTGAAAAAATAGTATAAGAGTTGCTTTTTTTAAAAGCTGTATGATTTGAGAACTTCAAAATTTTCATTTTCATTTTAATCTTGAATCAAAAAGTATGGTATTCAAGATTCTCTGACTTTTTATTTATCAAATTCGAACTATTTTCGATTTACTTTCGAATTTTATTTATTTCTTGTAATTTTTTGTAATTACAATATCTTTTTCATCAATTTATTAAATTGTTTTTTATTATATGGAATAAAATATCTTTAGTATTTTCGAATTTCTTTAAAATATTTAATACAATTTTTTCATATTACAGAAATTTTAAGTATAAACTATAGTTTTAAATTCAAAAATGGAAATTAATCAATTAAAAACGTAAATGTGAACGATTGATGTTTTTCAATTGTAGCATAAAATACAATCATGCAGAACAATCTTTTATAAATGAAATGTAAGAAGTATGAAGGAGTATTTCTTCTATTTTAAGATATAGAAAACTTTTCGAATTCTTAAATAGAATAAACATTTTTTTTTGATCAGCCAGTAAAATAATTATGAATATTAAATACTAAAAAATATAAAAAATCATGCAATTGCTGATCATATTAGAGTGTTTGATATTTATACCATCTATTTACAATCCCGAAATTTCCCTTAAATAGCTTTAGTGTTGAAATAAGTTTCGGTCTATCAATTCGTTTGTCTTAATTCTGATGCAAAAAAACACAATCTAAATTTTCATTAGCTACTCATCGGCTTAGAAAGCTTAACATCAGATTATGCAGAATGGAGTAAGTTTGTCAAGCAAGATTGATTTGTCTAATCTTGCTTAATTAATTAGGCAAATGCTGTTGTCCTTATCCGAGTCTTCCAAAAAATTACTGTGTGTGCAAAAAATAGTTTTTGTTCAGTTTTTAACTCTGTCAAACTGAATATGATTAGCTATGCTACTGGTATATTTACTAGCACTATTCTCTAGTATAGTATTTAAAGTTTGAAATTATTTTCGAAAATTTAAAAATTTTTGTTTGTTTTCTCAAATATCTATAATATCTTAAAGTTTTATAGGTTATAGATTTTGAAATACACAATTCTTAATAATAAACACCTTATTGTAGAAAATTATAGTCTCATAACAAGGTTAAGAAATATTTCTTCTTAAAATTCATATAACATTTTATTCTGAAAAGTAATTAATCTTAATAACGTAATGTAGGAATAATTTTGCTTTTCGAAAATAGAAATATCTCTCAATTACATGTATAACTTGATCTAATTAACATTTCTAATTAATATAATATCTATTATTATCTAATTAATTAACATGATACCATTAATTTCATTGTCATAAAATATATTATTCTGTTTAATATCATGCTTTATAAATATGACTTATATGACTTACTAGCCGCCTTTGGCGACCAGCTGGTTCGCCATGAGTAATGCGTTCTAAATTTTTCAATTAAATCACATATTCATTAGCCTTGAAGTTATTCCGGGCATTTATTGGCCTGAAATTAATATTTTCTTTAAGATGAAGGACGGAAAGTTCTAAAAGAACACTTTTTCTTAATAATATTCTTTAATTTATAAATCAATTTAATTTTATAAATATATAGTTTTAATCATCGGTTATGCTTCCAAAATATTAAAAATGTATTTTTCGGTGATGTTGCCAAAATATTAAATATGTTTTTTGAAAGAAAGCGAAAAAAAAAATTATTGAATTAATGATACAGATACTGCAAACGATTATAGAAATATGCCATTAGGTCGGGAGTTCAATGCATATCCTGTCTAAATTCAATCAGGTTTACCGTAAATAAAGAAGATTTATTGAATTAATCATTTAGATATTGCAAACGATTATAGAATCCTTCGCCTTGCATTTATTTTTTTAGAAAGTACACTTTTTATATTTATGTTATTTTATCCAGTCCCGTGCTGAAAGTATCATTTCTTTAGACTTGATTTACGATGATAGTTTTTTTATTATTATTTGAACTTCCGTCATTGTTTTCTTTTCTTTTATCCGGTCACGTGATCAAAAAACATGATTAAAATATTTCTTTAAAAATTCGTTAAAAATAGAAGCTTAAGTTATACATTAAAACACTGACACCATTAGAAAGCTAATTTTTTAATCTTTAAATTGAAGTAAAAATCATGTTTGTGCGATAATATTTTAGGAAGTTATAGCGGAAAAACGTTGAAATTTCGCTTAAATTTTAATTAATTCAAATTCTAATTAAAAATTCGATAAAAGGGCTCCGAGGTGCACATTCCCGACCTCTAAGGTATACATATACCAAATTTGGTAGCTGTAGGTCCAACGGTCTGGCCTGTAGAGCGCCAACACACACACACACACACGCACACACACACACACACACACATTGAGCTTTATTATAAGTATAGATAACTTTATAAATATGAAAATCACTTAATAAATAAACTTTATAAATATGACTTGCACAAATTAAATTCATTATATATTCGTCATAAGTGCATAAATATTTTATTATTTAAAATATATTAAAATACCTCGCTGTGACATTATTGAATATATTAATTACATATGATTTCAAATATTTTTTAAATAAATGTTCAAAACTCGTTTAATTAATTCATGAATTCATTCATGGAACTATACATTCATTTAATTAAATGAATGTCAGCCCCCGAATCTTGTATTTTGTCTATGAATAAAGAACAATACTTTTTTATTTAATAAGATTTATTCTTTTATTTAATTTTATGTTTTTATTGAAATCACAAATATTATGAAAATAAATGTGTTTGCTAAGTAATCTGAAGCATAAATAAAATTCTTTCGGAAAGTTATTATCTTAAACTATTTTCTATTTCCTGTATAAAATTCGAAGCTCTAAAATTTTGATTTTTAGAAAGTAAATAAAAGGAATCACAGTCTTAGATATATACTTACTCTCAGTGGTGGAATCTTTGTCTGAAAAGAATAAGTAAATTAAAATTAGCATCAACAAATAAAATTGGTTCATTTACATTGATAATATCGGAGGAAATAAAGTATTTTTATAGCCAATTTTCATTTGAATTCAAAATTCATAATTTCTAGATGATCTTTATAAATCATACAATACTGAATGAAAATTATTTTAAAACATGAGACTGCAAAATATAAAACAATGTTTGAGGATATTTACAGAAAAATTTTTTGTTCTCATAATAATTCTTATTTCTGGCGTTCATTCAATTCAATACAAAATTTATTTTTTAAATTAAAATAAGGCATAAGAAGAAAATATCAATTCCAACATTTGGGAGTCAGTAATTCCCAATTCAATTTTCAAATACCTTCTAAATTGGCGAAAAGTCATTGAAGCAAAGTTTTGATATTAGTTTTTGAAAAGCTTTCTACTTTTATGGAATCTTTAAAATATCAGATTTCAATGCATTAATGTCATATTATTTATTTTTTGATATAATTTTTTTAAAGAATATATGCTTTTTTAAAATTAAATTCTTTGTTATTGAGAGAGAAAAATTTAAGTTATTATGTATTTTGATTTATTTTTAAAGGATATTTCTAACTCTTTGTTATTAATATATTTAATTTTGTCGTGTTGATTATAAATATCAATAAATATTATTGTGATAAATTTTAAAAAAATTCTGTGGTATTTTCATTGCTATGTAGTTTAAAAAATATGCAATTTATATTCCTGTGCAGTTAGTAAAATTTTTCATTCATTTATAGTCATTAATAAATCATATAAACTTATGTGAAAATAATTATCGAAATGTTTAATATGTTATACAGCAAGCTAAGATAATGAATATAAAACCATTAATTTTATTAAATTAACAGACTCTAAGGCATTTCCTATTAAGGCAGACTTTAAGTAAATAATTATCAAAATGCAGTCTGTACTAGAAATTCTCCAAAATTCAAATATTTTAATAAGATGGATCCTTAGATTAAGTTACTGCCCAAGTTTAGTTTAAGTTTGTTATATTAGCATCCAGTTGTAAAGCAATACTAGGGTTATTTTATGACGGACCTCGTCATTTTGAATCGCGGTCAGATAACGAGGACCACTTCTGAGTAGGCCTCTCTCTCTCTACACCAACCTGAGGACGTTTGGCCTGACATATTTAACCTGCAACCGACCCCCTTAAATGAGGGTTTTTCGATAGAATTGGTCTCGAGCCTGAAATCTTCCAGTTCCGAAGCCAATACTTTACCATCAGGCCACCAAGGCCCCTTTTAACTAGAGGGATAGCATCTATGTTGATAATAGCTCTTAAGGCTGAGCTATATTTCTTATTAGTTGCTATTTTTACAGCTCCATTATTAACTCTATCGTTAGGTATTTTTTAACATTAATATCCACAGGATATCTTTTTTAAATGAATCGAAATTCTGTATTACACCATGGCTGGCCCATTCTCATAATCTCGCATCATGTTTTCCAAAAGTACATCTTAGATATGGTTATAAGAAAGTAATTGTATATCAAATAGCTCTTGCTACCCTGATTAGTACAAAACTGTGTGGGACGAGCTATCCTCTGCCGATGTCAATACGTGCCTCTTATTAGAGATAGTATAGAGATTGGTAATAGTTCTTAAGACTGAATTATGTTTCTTGTTAGTTGCTATTGCGGCATTCAGTTCATTCACCATACATCGTATGCGTTTAGGTGGGACAGATGCCGTCCTACTGCTGCTGTCTTATTTTCTCCATTTGCAAAACGAGAATAATTAATCCCGAACTGCTACTTGGTAATGCTTAATGGAATTTCACCGCTTTGCACATAGGTGCTTATCTATTATACTATATACCGGTATTATTATCATACGTATATTCGTTTTGAAATTAAAGTCTTAGACATTATACATAAACGAAGTAGAGTTTTTATGCATCGTTAGAATTTAAGAAGAAGAAATCTAATCTGGCAACAAAAAAATGTTGGATGAAAGTTTTTTTTAAATTCTGGGAGTACTTATTAAAAGTATCTAAAAAACAGTTCAAATAAAATTCTTTAGCAAAAAGTATAAAGTAAGAAACAAAAAAAAAATCATTAAAATGCTGTAAATTTATATTCTTGTTCTTAATAAATCACTTATGAAATAAGAAATCTTTTTAGGAAGCTTTAGAACTTTTGCTCATTCCGTGCAGTGAAAATACACAGGAAAAACTCCAAAGTTATAAAAGAAAAAAATATGGATAAAAAATGTTCTGCGGGAAAAGAAAATTCTTTTGGTCTTTTTCCAATATTTTTCATTATTCCCTTTAAGCCATTTAAATAAATAAAATCTTAAGTCCAGATCACGAAAAAAATCTTTGATTTTAATAAAAACAGTAAGAGAAACGTTGAATATAAACTAAGAAAAATATTGACTTTCTTATAAAAACATTCCGCAAAAAAAAATATAACATCATTTCCCCACTTATTTAAATTGACTCTTATTCGGAATTATTGGTTTCAAGGGTATTTTAAACATATATATTAAGTACTAGTACATAAATCAGCCTTTAAATTCTGTAGATATTGTAAATATATTCTAGATATTCTATTGTATTCTAGATTTAGGTATACTCTTGGTATAATAATACAGTTTAAAAATACATTATTACTAGAAAATTTACTTATATTTTAACGTACATATCAGAATCAGCCTAATGCGAACTTTCATCGAAAAAAATATTCTGTACAGTTATCTTCTTCACTAAAAGCCCTGTATGGTTCATTTAAGACTCTTTTGGGCTAGGGTTCAAAAGAGGATCAACGGGGTGAACGATTTTTCGATGTCTAAGTTTTAGATCCATTTGCTAAGTCTTATATAATACAGCAACATTAAAAGGCTGTTGCTGTTTCAGAGATATGGCGAAAAGAAGTAGCTGAAATATTTTTTTAAAAGTCTCGGTTGAAATCGGTTGAAAAATAGCATGTATAAAGAAAGTCATGAAACAAAAAGCTACAGGGTCACTCCATTCGACTGAGCCATAGAATTCGATAGCTAACAGAATAGAGGTGACCAGCAATCCGTCCTTAGTGCCACCCGAGTTAAGGATTATCTCTTAATAAAAACTCATATGATATAAATGAGTTAATAAAAATAAAACTCAATAAATGACAAATTATTAATTTCGTAAACGTTCATATATATCAGTTGAACAGGATATTTCAAACATCAGTAAAACATGTACTTATTTAGTCAATAATTTTTCTGAAGAAAAATCAAGTATTACTCTTAAACTGTTTAGGGATTCGCCATTTGAAGATGTCATATAAAATGTAGGATTTATTGCCATATGTGTTTTACCATACATACATTTATTGCCCTGTGTGCCTTCCATACATCCTTATATTTACTGTCATAAGTGTCATATAAAAGGAAGGATGTATATTGTTTTTTTAGAAATTCTCTCGAGGTTTTTAGTGTAAGAGGTTAATTATCTGTGTTATTAAATTTTCTTCATAAAGATAATGTAATCTTTAATTTTCTTCAAACAAAAATAACTCTGAAACTTATTTAATTTAATATTAGGGAGCGCAACAATATAACAATTTATTTCAAGCCTTATTTTAATTTCTCTTGTACTAGGGAATCTGATAATTCACAAAATTTTAAATTTAATGCACTGAATATTATTTTAAACAAAAAATCTAGCAAAATACTCTAAAATTTACATTGCATTTCATATTTAAATTTGTTATTAAAATGTATTAGTAATAAAGGAAAAGCATAATAGTTTAATAGGGAAAAAGTTTCTTTGTTGGAATTTATTATTTAATTTTTTGTTAGCAATGTAATGAAATATCTTGAATAAATTACTATTTAAAATTATATGTATACTATTCTTTGGAGAATGTTTGTGTGTATAGTATAAAAATTGCCTTTATTCGTTTGGTCTTATACTGAGTACAGTGTTTGAAATAAATATTGATAATAATTATTCAGATAAGGATATGGTTTTTCCAATAATATATAGCATATTAAAATCTTATATGATTGTATTCATTGCCATCAATAAAGTTATAAAATAAACAAACCATTTGAAGCATTCCTAAATCATTTCTCCGGAACAGTCTAGCAAAAATAGATGCAATGTTTAAATTAAAAATAATGATACAAACAGAAACCGAAACTCCGTTCGTTTCAATTTTAATAAATATAATTTAATTTTTACTCTATACTTTCATGGTATATTTAAAATATAAAAAAATACACCATACATTAATTATAAGAGGTAGTAGTTAGAAAGTTGCAGCTATTTACTTACCAGTTCTCCAATTATTTCCTCCAAGTCGACATACGAAATTCAATTTTCGAAAAATTCCTCTAGTGGGCTATTAGAGTTCCTTTTCTGGATCATTGTGATTGAAAATAATGAAAAATAAATGTCAGGAAATCTGCATTAATTGAGATTCTGTAAAATGCATCAGAATGGTTGGTAAAGAACAACAAAAATTGCAAAAGAGTCAAAATATTCTACAAAAAATTCTAATGCATGTATTCCAATCATTTTTATACACTAGAATGAACTAGAAAAAAAAATATGTGCATTTGGAAAAGGTTAAGGCTTATCAAGTATTTCAGTACTAAAAATTTCACTACATGCCCTATAAAAGTATCAACTAGAAGTTGAATCGTTTAGACTAGTCAATTCAAAGTTATATCCCTTGTTCATTATCTTTATAATAATTATAGTCAGTATAAGTTCTAGTTTTAAAAATTCATTTAAAGATTCCATTCGTCTTATACAAAAAAAAAATGCTTTGTAAACATAAACAATCTTCAAAAGATGTAACTGCCACATCTTTTGGCATAAAAGCGACTCAAAATGTATTATAATTCGTGTAACTTCCTGATAGAAAATATAAAACAAAATTATGATTATGTGATAAATGTATAGCTCTTCTGCCAACTATAGGAGCAGAAAATATAGAATAGAGTCCTTCAGCAATAAAATAATGAGAAACGGTGCTGTGGTAATTGTCGCTCAAATCTTTCTTTCAGACTTTGAGCATGTTAACGAACATTACACAAATGTGGCTGATACTTGCCCTACAGAGGAAAAGACCTAATCACAGACGTTCGACACGATGGCGCCAATCAGCTGCATCAATTTTAAATTTGCATAAACGTTTACAGGACACAATGCTTGCATCAAACAATCATTTCAACATATTCCCTTCAGTTTGAGAATTGCATTTATAACATATTAAGGGAGAGACAAATGAAGGCAAAGATATTGTTGTATGGATTCTTAATATCATGATCTCGCCTGTCAATCGTTAGAAAAAAGAAGCAATAATTTGTGTGTGTGCGATTTCTTCCTTTTGTATAATTCTTTTATCAAATTTTATTAAATCATATTATTAGCAGTCTTCAGTTTAATTTCATTTACTGCTCTCAACATTATGACTATAGGTTTTTAAATTCTTTTAAAATTTCAAAATCATTTTAAAACTTTCTGTTGATATTTTAATTTTTTAAATTAAAAAACAATTCTGAAGATTTGTTTTTGTTTATATTTCCTGATACAAAAAATGTTTGTGGCTTTTATGTTAGTATGATTTAAAGGTGATTATTTTGAATTTTAAGATAGTTTTAAAAATCACTTTCAAGCAATGTTATTTTTAGAAATAACTGTTATTTCAGTCACAGCTAATATTTCGTTCACGCTTAAGTATCTGTAATTGAAAAATAAATCAGTTTGCATATTTTCTTTGTACAAAGTACTATTGTACAATTTTTATAGCTATTGGTCTAATGTAAAACCAGTTGAGAGCCAGCAAATAAGCACACAGACACACATATACTATACATTCTCTTCTATTATGAATAGTGATTTAAAATGTGTATAGCTATTCATAATGATAAAAAAGAACAGACAGTATTGATCAAAAATATCATTTAGAAATGAGAATTGTAATTCAGAAATTAAAAAATTGAGTTGTAAACCAGAAATTAAAAATAGCGTGTAGATGAGAAAAAATATAGTGTTTATGTTCACTTACTATTAAACACAGAACTCAGTTTTGATTTAAACCAAATTTATATATTTTTTATTTCGACATTTTTATTCAATGATTGTATTTTTTTATGTGTGTGTTCTTCTGTAAATATAATTTTGGAGTAACAAATTCAAAAATTCTTAAAACTAATTTAATACTATAATTTATACTAATTTAAAATTTAATACATTATATTCATAAATATTATGAAAGAACAGAAACTTCTTTTGCCTTCATATGAAATCATAAAAACATATGAAATAAATGCATGTTATAGACAAATTTATCAAAATGCACAAAAAGTATTATCTTTAATTGATAAAAAGCAACATTAGTGAAGAGAATATCATTCGAAAATGATGCAGGGCAATATCGCTTTAGGAAATGCATTTCCTTACTATACACTATGGGAAATTTAACTTTGCTTGGTAGTGCAAGGAATGACAGTATATTGTCTCTTGATGTCAGTTACCATAGCAATGGACTAACTGCCATATTGATAAATTATACAGGACTCACAAAGGGGATCAAGAAAATTTCTTCCGCAGAAATGAGCTTTTAAGATAGACCCATTATAACACTTTGAATAGTTCAGCTGACGGTTAAATGAGAGGGAAAACATAACCCTAAATTACTTGAAAACTATTCCTTTCTCCAATGACTTCCATTAACTTAATTCTTTACTGTTAGAGTACATTGGGAATCGTTTAAGGAATCATGTCATTTGTATTTATTAGATTTCCGTCTATATAATTATGAGTAAAAAGATTTAAAGCATTTTATAAATAAAATAATAACAATAATTTAGATTAATTTGTTTGATTTTAATGTTTGTTTCATTCATGGCGTATAAAATGATATAACTATTTGAATTAGATAGCTACAGTGTTTCAGTAATTTCCACAAAACAAATTGTGGTATATAAAATACAAATAACGGAACAAAAATTATGAAAATCTAAGAATAAAGGTCTACAATTTTTTAATATATTTTAGAAATTTTTCAAAATATGTAGAAATAATACTGTCTTGCCTAGAATAGCCTGGCTTTTCTTCTAACTCTCCAAACATGTACTATTTTCGTCAAAACTAGTCATTTAAAATGGATAGAAAGAAATATTAATTAAAATGAAAACTTAAATCAATTACAGATTTCTATAGAAAAATGGAGAAATAATGCATGTATCACAAAAATTAAATGGAAAATATTATGTACAAATATTTTATACATATTATATTATATAAATGTTATTGAAATGACAAAGGAAAAGCTATTTCTAAGAATCGAAATACTAAGAAAGAAAACAAAATAGATGAAAGAAATCTTTTAATTTTAGAAAACATAGTAACACAGGAAAAATGAATATTCGTAAAAACATATTTAATAAACTCGTGCTATTATTGAGATAATAGGACGAGCTATAGTAATAAAATACATCAGCATTTTCACACACTTTTATATGGTTAAATTATTTTTAATTAAAAAATTTAATTAATTTTATTCATGTCTGAAAATACGAAATTTGGCAATTGATTTCAATTTCAAAGCAATTCGTGAATATTGCATTATTTTTGTTAGAAATGATGAATGATTTATGAACTTCTATACCATTAATAATGGAGGGACGAAGATTGCTTTAGATTTGATGTCTTTAAACAAATTGTCAAGCCTTCAGTTAATTATCTATTTTCTTTAATATATATGAGCAGAAAATGTTATGTTCTAATGCATGTGACAAGGTTTCAGTTTTTTTTTTTTATATTAAAGTCTGAAAATCTTTCATGTCATTACGAATATTTCAATTACATCATCAACGGTATAATGAAAAATGTTTTATGTCATTTCTAATGTTACAATTACATCAGCTGTAATTAAAAAACTGAAACATGGAAAAAGCTCTATGTTATTATGATTATATAAATTATATTAGTAGAACATTAAAATTGAAGACATTTACAAATTTTGTTTTAGTTGCCCATAAGAATGTAATTAGTACATAGCTGTTCTCAGACACCTTATTGAAGAATTTTATTTAGTATTGGATAAAATTCTGTTCAAAATTTTCGACACTGGAAATGATAAACATTAAAAATTCTAGTTGAACTATTTCCATATTTATTATTCCGGAATAGATTAATATGAGATAAATAACTTCAGAAATAAAGCTGAAATTTTCATCTTACTTGAAAACCAATATGAAAAAATTGATCCTTAAATATAATGATATTCACTAAAAAAATTAAGTATAGTGGCATGATAATATGTTTCATTTTAAACTTTGGGTTATTTAACTAACGGAAGTGGTCTGAAATAGCCCCTTGCCATCTATAATAAATACATTTACCCCACATGAAATTGTGAACCTTTGGCAAATGAATGAATTTTTATTTTGAGAGCCCAATACATAAGAATACTTTATGTATGAATTTCATACTAATGACGAGCAACAGCCACTAGAGATATATTTCAATATAGATATATTTCAAGATATCAAGAGATATATTTCAATCTTTTCTTCAATATAGCGTAAGATCATTAATGATTATGATAGTGTTATGTGATTAATACACAAGTTCTGGAAAATCAGTCTTTCAGACGCCTACTTTCCGACCAAAATTCATATCATAATTTGACATAAAACTACAATTATAATAATAAGGTCATACACCGAATTTCATTTACACTGAAGTGACAAAAGTCATGGGATAGCAATATGCAAATATACAGATGGCAGTAGTATCGCAGCGAAAAACTATAAATGCGCAGTTCGTTTTCCAGAGCTTTCATTTGTGTTCAAGTTATTCATGTGAACAGGTTTTTCGTGATTTATGGCGGCACGAAGAGAATTAACATACTTTGAACGTGGAATGTTAGTTGGAGCTAGACGCATGGGTCATTCCATTGAGGATATCGTTAGTGAATTCAACATTCCGAGATCCACAGTATCAAGAGTGTGCCGAGAGTATGAAATTTCAGGCATCACATCCCATCATGGACAGCGCAGTGGGCGACCACCTGCAATTAACGACCGAGACCGCCGACGTCTGTGTAGAATGGTCAATGTTAATAGACACGCAACACTTCATCAAATAACTGCAGGAATCAATGTGGGACGTACGAGGGACGTGTCCGATAGGACTGTGCGACGAAATTTGTCTTCCTTGGGCTATGACAACAGAAGACCGACTCGAGTGCCTTTACTGACAGCACGACATCGCCTGCAGCGACTCTCCTGGGCTCGTGAGCATATCGACAGGTCCCTAGACCAGTGGAAAACCGTGGCGTGGTCAGATGCGTCACGATTTCAGTTGTTACGAACTGATGGTAGAGTTCGAGTGTGGCGCAGACCCCACGAAGCCATGGACCCAAACTGTCAGCAAGGCACTGTTCAAGCTGGTGGTGGCTGCATAATGGTGTGGGCTGTTTTTACATGGAATGGACTGTGTCCTCTCGTGCAACTGAACCGATCATTGACTAGAAATGTTTATGTTCAGCTGCTTGCAGATCACTTGCAGCCATTCATAGACTTCACGTACCCACACAACGATGGGATTTTTATGGATGACATAAAATTGGTTTGGTTTGAAGAACATTCTGGACAATTCCAGCCCATGATCTGGCCACCTAGATCTCCCGATATGAATCCCATCGAGCATTTATGGGACATCATCGAAAGGTCCGTTCGTGCCCAAACTCCTGCACCATCCACACTTTCACAATTATTGACGTCTATACAGACAGCATGGCTCAATATTCCTGCAGAGGACTTCCAACGACTTGTGGACTCCATGACACGTGGAGTTGTTGCACTTCGCCGGGCAAAAGGAGGACCGACACGATATTAACAGTCATCCCATGACTTTTGTCACTTCAGTGTATTTAAGTTATGGAATTTACATTCTTGAAATGGTGGAGATAAAAAGAAGGTTAACTCTTAGATATAGTTCGAAATTCTATATTTAAATCTATATTTTATATGTATAATCTATATGTATAAATCTGTATATTCTATATGTATAAATCTATATTTTATATGTTAAATTCAGTTGGGAAGCTTTATCTGTCTAAATCTTTGCATTTATTTTAAATGTCTTGTTTTCTTGTACTGGACATGACAAACTTTACTAGAATAGATTTTTTTAAAAGTATGATTAAAAATCTGAAGGCTTCGAAAATCATATAAATGCAAGGAGGGCTTTATTATTCAGTTTCAGAAAATGAAAATTATTCTGCTTATCAATGGATTAAAAAAATCTTTTTATCTGAAATCTTTGAGGATTTCTCCAAGAGCGAGAGGGAGTTGACACAATAAATGAAATCGTTTCCGAATGGTTACTGCATAAAATGCAAATACAGAATCCGGACAAAATATCGAGACGAAGAGTTTAAAAAATGAATGTTATAATGTTATCTGCAAGAAAAAAATGTTTATGGGTAGCACAGAGGATGAAAAAGTCCAATCCATATTTCATGATAAGGGGAAGGAAATCCTCTGATGGCTGTCTTCGAATCCTTCATTTTTGGGTTTATTTTAAAGATTTAATTTTTTTCGTCCCATGATTTCATATTTCATTTCTTAACATCAATATATTAAGAATAGAAAAATGGTTTCACAGTTATGTATATAAATATATATAGAGAGATCTTTAATCCAAGGCATTGAAGAGAAAAAAAGCATTTAAATTGCAAATTTGAGTGTTATATGTTTAAGAAACGATTTTATGTACATTTCATATTTTGTCAAGAGAAATTTTATTACTGAAATGTTGTACTGAAAAGTACAACATTTTGAAGGAATTTCAACAAGTATGTTTCTCTATAAATGAAATTTAAATTTGAATTTCCGTTCAATATCTTCGTGCACTAAAAATTTTATAATTCATTGATTTTGAAATTAATTTTGTTTTAATCTCTGCTATTCAATAGATCCTTAATTCATATTTATAATGATTAAAACTGGTAAATTTTATAATTAAAAAACAACAATTTTTTAAATTTTTGATTTAAATTCCAAGTCTATTAATATTTTATTTCCTTAAAAATATCAGTAATTGAGTGAAATGTTTTCGTTAAATCTCCAACTTTGATCATATATTATACTGATCAAGTCATTTTATTCATTAAATGTTGTTTTGACCTTTGGCACTTTACAAGTAAGCTGATCATTATCTGTCGGAGATTTAAGCCTAGCAAGTTTCTCTTAAATGAAATGATTATTTCAGTTGCGTCATCAAGGGCTAAGAATATGACTCAACCACTTCTTGCATCATATTCGTTTGCTCAACCCATTTTTACAGACATGCACATACACACACTTCACGGGCAGAACACAAGTAACACACGAATCGGGACTCGAACCCGGTATTCTCAGATCAGCGTGCTACCCCTATGCCCGGACGCCGGTAGGCTTTATTTAAAAATATTAGTATTAATTTAGTTAAATTTTAATTTTAATACTGAAAATTTTAGATAGTTCTGAATGACTATGGCTTACATAAAGTTACTCCTTCCATATATTTTGAAAATTCATCGATTGTATTCAAAATTAATATCCTCAAATTAAATTATGTCAAATGTGAGTAAATTTTACTAAACCCCGGACGTATCCCTAGGTGTTATTGAATGACATCAATCCCTGATGACATTGTAAAATTCTTTTATTACTGTGAAGGAGGATTAATACGAAAAATTCAAGAAGATTCCTTAAATTTTGTAATTTAATGCTGGTAGAAGGGTTAAAGCTTGCCGATGCTAATTATTTTCAAAACCAATTGTGAAGAAATACTAGACTGCTAATATTCTTTTTTTTTCTGTTTTTAATTCATTCTTGTTAAAGGATATCTGTTTCTTTAAATAAGAAAGAATTTTTTTGAAAGAATAGCTTAATTTTTCATTGAATTTGTTATATAAAAATTTCAGAAGGAACTTTAGAAAATTGATCTAAAATTTTCGTTTTTAGTTTTCTTACCAAGTGTCTTTGAAATCACTTTAAAAAGACAGTAAATTATTTTTTTTCTTTTAAAAAGACTCTAAAGCATTGGAAATGCTGAATGAATGACTGAATACAATTAGGAAATGTAAAAGTAATGTTGGATACGTTTACTTTCCGTCTGTAATTTTTTCAAAATTGAATATTTTCAGTAAAAAGCTCAATTTTGGAAATTTTTTGGTAATTAATTGGTATTATAGGAAAATCGATATTTAAAATTTATAATATCTCTTTAAAGTTTTTAAAAGTATATTTATTAATCTTCACTCTTTTCAACTAAAATAAAGTGAATTATTTTTTATTTGTCAATGTCAATAAAATTATTGGCTTTTTTTCTTTTACCCTTATTCTCCTTCGTCATTATTATATTTAAAACTAATTTAATTATTATATTAAATTTAATTAAAAATTAATCTGTTTTTGTCATTAACTTTTTAAAATGACTTGTTTACTGTTCCCTTCTTCTTTGTTCGTGTTTGGATATGATTTATTTTAAAACTAAAATATTTCAACAATTTATTTTAAAAAGAACGTTTTAGTAAATTTGGGAGGGTCTATGCTTTCCGTGTAATCCTGTTCATGATAAAATATGTGTGAAACCAAAGAGTTAAAGCAAATTTAAAAGCTAGAAACAACTATTTATGTATATAAATTGAACTTATATTTTTTTTCATAAATAAAAAAGTGGACTAAGAATTTTGAATCTATTATAACTAATTACTAAAAAGAATTCCAGCAAAAAGATAAAAACACAATTTTTCCTTTATTTCATGGAAATTCACTAAGATAATAAACTTGCCAAAAATGAAAAAAAGAAGTTAAATAAATTTATTTTTAATATAATATTGACGGAGGAAAATGAGGGTACATGAATCAAAACCAACATTTTTTTATAGACATTGGAAAACCCGAAAAAAATTACTTTTGAAAAAAAGAAAGATAATTCTCTTGCAGATTTCTTGCATATTTGCTCGTAGAAAAGTTAATTACTAAAAGAAATTATCATTTTGCCCACTGATTAAGAGAAAATATTTTAATATAGAAATAGGAAATTCCTTAAATTCTTCTTTGTTGGAGGATCTGATGCCGCAGGTTGCTTAGAGTAAATATGAGTTCCATTAATTAAAATATTCAATACAAGCAGCATAATTAAGAGCATAAATAATTATCATTTGATAAACCTTTTGTTCTCTGTAAACAAAGAAAAATCTTCTATGGCCAATTTTAATAATGAGAAGTGACAAAGAAGTTTTGATCAGATCATTTATTAATATACTTTGTTCAAATAAATGTCTTTGACATATAAAAACTAGAAAGCCCTTATACAGAAAATGATATACGCTTATCAAAATTTCTCATGGATATTCATTTTAAAATTTTTCCTGCGGATCATAAGATTAAATATGTAAAGTGGTGTTAAACCCTATAGAAGAAGAAAAAAATTGCTCTTAAAAATTGGTCGTCGTCTGACAAATGCACACTATGGACAATCTGTAGTATTTGTTTCATATTCCGAGAGTTTATCACAAGTTTCCAATGAAAATTGATTGTGGTGCTACTATGTCTTTGTGATTCTGCACACGCTGTTTAAAACAAAAAAAAAGTCCATCTAAAATAAGCTAAATATGATTGATGCATTTTTCTCTGTAATTCAAACTGGCAATCGAGTTCCATTTTTATTATTATTTTAACAAAACAGATATATTGAGAATAAAATCAAAAAATACCATTTGAAGCATGAATAGCCAATAACGCAAATAAATTTTCTAGAAACAATAAAAAAAATGCAATATTAAATGATAATTTCTAGTACTTAGAAATTCTATTTTTGCTCTCAAATCGAGCTACAATTGGAAAGACACGTTTAAAAGCAAAACTAAAGGCTATAAATAAACTCTGGAGAAGTGCCGCATCAGAAAAAAATGTAGTAAAGAGTTAACTTCCATAAAATAGTTATTTTTATATTCATGAATTCTGTTATGCCTTAGCGACACACAATGCAATCCCATCCTTCAGAAATTATTTTCTAAGAAACTAAACTTTGTTAAAAATATTTTCCCTGCAAATTTTTTAAATATTTTCTTAAATCTTAAATTCCTTCCATCGTAAAAAAAGAAGGAATACTCTAATCAAATGCATTCATTCAGAAATTACCAAATTTTGTATTCTTAAGCATTTGAAGCAATCCTTGATTTAACAAAGTTATAGTTCAAAGAATGATTTATACGTTGTTTGCTCTTTATTAAATTTTAAACTTGTGATCCTTCATCAATGGGAAAAAGATTATTCTCTCAGATACAAAACAAAATCCAGGGAAACGATTATTCTCATTTCTTTTTTTAGTGAAAAAGGAATATTTTATTTAATTAATATATTTATTTATCTTTTTTTAAAAAATATCTATCAAACTTTTTATGAGAAATAAGAAAGGTGAATTTTACTTCGATTTCTTTTCACGGATTTTTCTTCGGTGCTGCTTTGTTATTATATTTATTATCATATTTTTTTCAGACATGAAACCTTATAAACAACCACAATATTTAAACAGCTGATCTTGAAAGTAACGTACACTTATGTACATATGTACATAGATGTATAAATAGATACATATAGAAATTCACGTAATCGCATCTAAAAGGGGGAAATACTTTATAATTCTGATCGTAGTTCAACAATTTCTAAAGTTACAAAAGTGATTATTTTGAAGGTCACTTACCGATTTATCCTGAAAAATTTTATATAACATATAATTTTTCGCAAGATCATATGCAGGATTTTATGATCCTGTCCATAGTAACTTTTAAGTATGTAGCCTATTCTGTATCGGGATCTTGCACTAAAAATCCAAATCCAAAACCATAGTACTTTTTTAAAAAATATTTTCCTATTTATTCAAGAAGGTTTTATATAATTTGAACAATTCTTTCTTTTGGGGATATGCTGGACAAATTAATAATATTCTCAGTAAATAATAATCAATAAATCTTCTTGTGTATTTTCCATAAACTTTAAAAGAATTTATTAAAGTTAATCTTTTTCTAAGCAAATTTGTTCAGATAACTTTTAAGTGTATTCAGATCAACAATGATTCTAAAGTATCAATAACGACTCTTCTTTATCTTTTGATGTGTATTTATATTATAGAATACATATTTTTGCATTAATTTATACATTTTTACAAAAGAAATATATTTTATAATAATGTATAATATCTTTCCCTTTTGAACTTGTTACTCATAAATAACATTACTCATAAAAAATGATTTTCCTGTTATTTTATGAAGAGTTTTAATTTTAATTACAATAAAGTTTAGATTCGAAATTTTTTATTAGAAATTACATAATAATTACATATAATTACATGATAAAAGATTAACCAACTCATGCTCCGAGAAAATTTGTAAAATTAGGAAATAACATTTTGTTCAAACAAGATATGATTTTATAAATTGCGTTCTTAAATATCTGTGAGCAAGGATCATGCCAAATATAGAAGAATATATATTTATATGAGATATTATGGATTTATGTATTCAAAAATTTATGCCTTTATATACAGACTAAAAAGTATAAAAATATACTTTTGCTGGAGGAGCAGAAAAAAATTGTGCTGTCCATTTTTAGATAAAGACCAGAAAGTGTCCTTTTTTACTACAGAAGCATGTAAGCTGTAAGAAGCTTATATTATTCTGAATGTTCACTCAAAAGGTAATTGTATGTACAGAATTAAGTATGATAAATGAACTACATTTGTTGTATTAAATTTTTCGTTTGAGGTATATTGAATCACAATTAATCACACAAATGGAGAGGTAAAAAAAATGCCTTTCACCTCTTAAATCTATTATTCTAAGAATTATAAATTTATCAGCCAAATTAGTTTTTAATATTTATTATTAAAAAGGAATTTTACAAAATATCATTAGTTAGTAAATTTTGTCATTTGAACACCCTTTTTTCATTTTCATTGATTGGCAATTATTCTATCCAGCATTCTGGTAATAAATGTGTTTAAAGATATTTCATATATAGGTTACTTTCAAGAATTAAGTTATGTGTGAAAAATATGTTTTACATTTTTGGAGTGGGATAAAAATTACAACTAATAGCAACAAAACAATTTAATTTTAATATAAGACATGCTGCGGGTTGTACTTCTAATTTTCATTAGTTTACCGATAAGGAATTTTGCTTTTCTGTTAAAGAAGAGAAGTACATGTTGGCACAGTATAAAAATGTACTATGCCAACATTATTCTACAAAAAAATGTCCTATACAAACATTATTCTACAAAAAATGTAGTATGCCAAAATTATTCTTGGCTAAATTTAGAAATAATTATTTCACGTTATAGATGATTAATATTTTGAATTTTTTTCTTATTGACAATAAGTGATGTAAAAAAATATCGACTTCGAATCATGAAAGAGATATTGAGGCCAAATTTATTTTTAAAAATAGTTTTTATGCTAACAGGATTTTTAGAAGAATTATAAAAATACTTGCAAAAGATAATAAGTTTTAAACCTAAAATGGGGACGTGCGGTCCGTGAGACCGCTAGCGATGGACTTTCGGTCACCCATAATCTATTTTTAGCTCAATTAATGGATTAACCCTGTAGCTTCAAGTTTGTAACCTTCAATATATTTGAATAATGTGCACTTTTTCAACTGCTTTCGGTGTATGCTTTTAAAAATAATTCTGTCATTACTTTAAGCGTAATTTCAGAGACCTATCTCCCCCTTAGTGTCACAATGATAAACAAGGCTTAGCAGATGGAGTTAAAACTTAGGCAACGAAATATAGTCCAATTTATTGATCCTGTTATGAAGCAATGCTTCAGACACAGAAGCAGTACTTAAAGGAAGAAGAAAGTTAATTTAGTGACAAGGATAATTGTATAGAAGACTTTTTCGATGATAGCTCAAATTCTATTGATTCCGATAAGTATGTTCAAATATAATGAATTTTTCTAGTGATAATGCATTCTGAAAAATTAATAAAATATATTAATATACCAAGATAAATATATATAGAATTTATAGTTTGATTTCTATATATATATATATGTGGAAACATTTCTAAGACATATTTATATATTAAGAAAAATATCTGCAGAATATGCTGGCTGATTTACATACTGATATATTCATTAGAAACTTTAACTTTAATTTGAGTGTAAAGAAAATGCAGTCTTGTAGGCCACACCTCCCCAATTAAGTCCTAAAATTTAACCTCCCAAGTTAAGGGGTAAAACTAAAGTTATTCTGGGAAAGAAATTACCCTCTTAGAAAAAAATATACTCCTTGGTGGCATTCTTTAGAAAAGAAAAAATGGAGTTATATTTATCTAATAACTCCAGAGATTTCCCAAAGTTCAAGATGATGTTGATACAATAAAAGGAACTTTTTGGAATCGTCCTTTCATAAAATGCAAATATAGAACCCCACCAAAATTTCGAAGGAAGGAAAAAGTAAAATTTAAATATTTCCGGAACAAAGTCCTCCCTATTTTACGAAACGGAGAATGGAGAATATAAATCTATATTTCATGAGGGATAAGGGAATAGTCTTCCGATAATTCTATTTTTAAATTTTCCTCTTAAAGGTTGGTTGATTTTGAGGAATTTGAATTTTTTCATCCTTGATTTCATATTTTATTTCTTTTTTAAAGCTTTCAAAGTGGAAAGCTGTTCATTTTTCTTCGTTTGAGTTTAAGACATATTATAGAGCAATTCAATTTGTTATCTGAGAAATTCATTCGTCATACTGAAAGTTATAAGAAGTCAGAAGTCAGTTGTTTGTCCGATGCAAAAAAGGAAAGCTTCCTAGAGCGTGATATATTAAATGGAAATTTCCGACATCACAAAATTTTAGAAATGCTCAAAGAATGAAAATTGGAATTAGCAACTGAAATTACATAACAAATTGATATGAAATGTAATTACAAACCACGCAATTATAAAGGAAAATATATTATTTTGCTTTATTAAATTTCCTGTTTTTTCTAACAAAACGACCACAAATTTTTAAGTATTCTTAGAATCAAATTATTATAAATAAGCAAGGTTTTAATTTTATTTGCATTCATTTCATTTGGATTGATTTGTCTATTGTAATTTGCTCTTATATATACTTTATTTTTTTCAAAATAAAAATAGTTTTTTATAAATTATTTTTAACAATGTGTCTGTGTAACCAAATATATAAGATACAAATTCATTTTATTTAAAACCAGGCTCTAGCAGATAACACTGAGAAGGTTTTTAACAATAAAATAAATAATAAGTAATAAATTCAAATGCTGAATTCGGAATTTTCATACATTAATGAGAAATATTTAAAGGAGGTCCGAGGAGAATTCTATACAAAAATGTATACCACAATATGACCCTGCATTCATCAATCATTGTATCATTTATATAAGACTTACTCTGAATTATAGTAAAAATAATATACGCAGAAAAGACACATTTAATATCGTAGCACTAGCACATGTATAAGTACAGAAATTAAAACAATGAAATATAGGGGAAAATATATTTAAATTATTTTTAGACGTTATTATAAATAGCGAAGAAATTATAGGGAAATAAATGTGATGTCACTAAAAATAGCCATTTTGGGCTATTCAAAGTTGTTAAAAATATTTTTTTATGTTATAAATTTTAATGTCACCGAGAAAACTTTTTTAATAATTCGATTAGTTTTTAATTTTATAAAGTCTTAATAAAATATTATGAAGCTCTTTATTAAAGAATATCTCCCGTTCTTGAAATAAATAAGTGACAAATTATTGGCTCTAAACCAAATGGTTTGCCTTGTACATTATTTTAAATGATTATTATATACATTGATTATATATTCATTAAAATCCCTATTGAATATTAATTCTAATATTAGATATCTTTGGAAAATATTTGATTTTTTTTTGTTTAAGATTAAAAAAATTGTATATTATTTTGAGATCCGTTTTCGAGACCCGTTTCTCCACCAAAAACCCGACTTGCTAGCGGATCGAATACAAGTTAAAATCGTCTGCACCTAATGTCCTCCCATTCATGTGGAAGTTTGGAGAAGGGCTGACAGCTCTTGTATCATTCTCGCTGTCTGATCATGACACAAAAGTACGAAGACCATACCATAGTAGACTTAGTATCGCTTTAAAATGAGACGATAACAGAATTAAACTAAAGTGAACTAGTATTTCTACGCATCAGATTAGAGGTTTTTAACGAAGGAATATTCCTTGTTCGTTATATGCATTGGAATTTAGAGATTTTTACTTATCTAATGTTAGAGAAAAAAAAACGCAATTATACTTATCGATATATTAAAAGAAAAAGAACTAGTAAAAATGTTAATGTTTTCAACAATTCTGAAAAATTTCCCTCGATATGTGGCAAAAAATATTAAAATAAATAAAACTCGAGCAAATGCCTTTTTAATATTATTTACATGCTCATTTTAGTAATCACACTAGTGCCAAACTATTACTTAGAGATCAGAGAATTTGTGATAGAGTATGTATTTTCAACAAATGTTTGTTGATGGACCTGTTAGGAAAAAAATGCAAGCACGTTGATAAAAAATACGGAGTTAAGTGCTTCAACCTAATCCATCTTGACATTTTTATGAGAAAAAGTTTGATGGATCGAAAAGTTGAGAATTAAGGATTAAAGTAATATAGCAGTATTATGGAAGATTCTTATAAAAAGAAAGCAATTTTCTTTTTATTACAGTCAAAACAGTTTTACTTAATGTAAGATAAAAGATTTTGAACTTTATATTTACTCCAGGTGTTCTTTTTAAATAAAAATAATTGGATACAAAGCTTTAACGTCTGTACAAAATTGGAAATATGTCCTTATGTAACAGTGATATTCACCTAGCCTTAATATGTTAACTTTCTAATATTATACTAATAACATATTGGATTTTTTATGATATCCATTTTTTTTCTCAAATTTCCCAATGAGATAGGAAAAAAGAACATTCCATTTTTGGAGATTTGAAAAACTTCTTAAGAATGAAGCACTTTTGAGCTGTTCATGTAGATAGCAAAGAGAAAGGAGTTATTTGCTAAGGAGTTAAAGTTTCACATTTTAATAAGGGTTATGATGACCGCAACGGATTGATTAACAGAAACCTCGTGTTTATCAATAATTTCATTGACTGGAATGTTAAATAAATGTCCTGATCGCCTATTCATTATTAATTACTGAAGACGAGAATTTAAGTCATTTATTAAGAGTGATATTGATTCAGCAATGCGTCATTGCTGATTTTTGACTATTATTGCTTCAACGAGTTTGTTAATTTGACTTATTTTTTCAATATATTCCCATGAGATATCCATTTTTTTCAAGTACAAAATACTCTCTCCACTTTTCTAAGAAAAAGAAATAAACTGAACTAAGTGTGAATTTAGTAGCAAACGAAAGAAGAAAACTTTTGTCAGAGAAGATGTATTTCTTAAAATGGGAGCTATCTGAACAATAATAATAAAATTGATGTTCCTAAACTGTTTGTTTTAAATTTAGTTTTCATGAGCACAATTTACGTGCTTATTGCACAAACTATGTATTTATTATTTAAAAATTGCCCTTGCAACAAATGATAAATGTTGTTGAACTTCAGAAATATAATTCGTATTATGGTGACATACAATAGGAAATTGGTGTAACTTACGTATTTTTACTATCCTAAACACTGATGTATTTTATTTCAATTTCATATCGTTAAATGGAACGAAAGCCACTTACAACTTTAAAAATTTAATGATGAGACAATTTATTTTTCCTTAACAACAACAAAAAATGAATGGATGTAGTTTATTAAACCATAAACAGTTTTTGATAACCTGTGAAAAATTCTGAAAATTTGTTAGACACTTTATAATATTTTGCTTTAAAATACATCTACAGAATCTACAAACGGAAATTCATTATTTCAATCTTTAAAAGTGTACCATTTTTCTAGACAAAAGGTATAAAATGATGAACAAATACTTGGTCTCTTAAAAAAGTAAATACAGTTTGATATTTTATGAAACAACTTTAAAAAAAGAATAGAAAGAAAAAATTTAGTTTCGAAATATTCTTTGCAGAATAGTATCATAAATTCCTTAGTTTGGTAAAATACAAAAACTAATGCATTCAGCTCACATCTTCAATAGATTTTATTTTAAAATTGTAAATGATTTTTCAAGAAAATTTTCTTGCATAAAAAGCTTCTAGGAAAGAGATACTCAAAAACAACTTCAACCTACGCGTTCCTTATATGATTTCTTTTATACGAATGTTTTTTATCATTTATATGCTTTCGTTTCATAAAAAATAATGTAACTTGAAATGCTATCTTAAAGTGGAAAATGGTATAAATACTTTTTAAAAATGGTTATTAATGGTCATTTGAAGGTGATGAAATGATTTTAAAGGAATATGTATCAGGAGAAAAAAAGTAAAGGATTCTACAACTAAACTTTTTTTTTTGCTTTTTTGTCTGTATTTCGTTTTTATTGAAATCTCCGAGGTGTTTCTCTTCCTTTGTTACAGATTATTTACTATCAATTTTTTATACTCATATTATACTGCTATTAAAAATAAGTTGATTACATTGAAAGATTTAAACTAATTTAATCATTCTGGTCATAAAAAATCCAGAATTCCAAAAGATTAACTAAAATATTTATTATTTATTAAGGTAACGATTTCAAATGTAAAATATTTCAATGTATTTTATATTTTTAAGAGTTTAGTAATAATATAATTATTAATTTCTACTAGAAAATTAAATATTAGGATTAATCTTAAAAAATTATCTAAGGAAAAAAATTAATGAAGGTAACCATGTTATTGTTTCTTCTGGTACTTCTCATGACAAGCCTGCTGACGAAGTCAATAATTTTAAGCCGGGAGATCATCTCTTGTTTCAGGGGCCCCATTTAGGTTGAAGAGTAAGGTTCTCATGCGTGTCAACCCTTTTTACGAGGCAGTCTTCTTTCCAGCATTTAATTCACTCATCCACAGATAGTAAGTTAGACTTGAATAAGAGAACGATTACCTCTAAATCAGGGCTCACAGTATTATTGTCTCGACATGGAGGAATTTATTACCATGACAGATTTATGCTTGTACCAACCACTACATATATGGGATATCTATGGCCTGTGGGGTCAGAACTCACAACCCAAGAGACACGAATCCTACGTCCTAACAAAAAGGCAATCTAGATCCTTAAAAGTAATTTGAAACATTACTATTCAAAAACTTCTTAAAAATATTATTTCTGTATGTTTATATAAAACAAATATAATATAAAAGAAGTGAATTAAATAATTTCTAGAAAGAACCAATGAGGAAGTGCGCTTGAAAAATTTAAATGCAGAATAAATCTAATTTATTTACAATTTATTTGGATATAGAAATCAGTATGCTTTTATTGCCAACAGTTTCTGGGGAATTCTACGTATGATTATTAGAAAATATTATTATCATTCTTTATTCCGATACATATTGTTAAAAATCTATAATGTTGCTGCCAAATACAATTAGTTCAAGCACTGAAAAGACCGTTTCACCATCAGCTCTACTGGATGCCGATCGGATACGGAATCACTACTCTCCGGGTTTGGGAATAAGCTTAGCGACAAATTTGGCAACTTTGTACAAATTACCGGAATGTTAGCGTTTGAACAAATAAGAACCGAGATATGACTAATAGTTCAGAAACCTTCTCTTCCCGCTTACGGGAATTATAAAAGGCCGGCCGTCTCAAGCTGAAGTCAGTCGTGAATTTTAAAAAGAGTCTATAGCGAATAGTTGGATCAATCTAATGATAAGCAAGCATTATTTGGAGCTCAAATGATTGCTGAATTGAGCTGTGTGCCGAGTCCTGGAGTTTATTACAGAAGAAGCATCGAGTTGAGTGAGGAGTAGACAATCGAGTAGTAGTGAGTAGGCAGTTGAATACAACTAAAGCGAGTTGACAGTAGAGATTTACAGGGACCTGGAGGGACCATAGAATGTTTCTACGAAGATTCCTTCCTCCTGCTGAATTCTGTCTGGCATTTTGTGTGTTATGGTTGTTATTACTACCTATTAATTTTTGTGGACTATTGTTTGTTGTAGTGTACTGCTGTATGAACCTTGTGTTTATCATGGTTTTATATTTGTCTTATATCTTTTAGATCGTCTTAGTGAAAGTCACCATTTGTTACTGAGGATTGTTTATTGTGTTTTATCTTTATCAACATATCGACAAAAAGGCTAGGAATTCCGTAAAAATATGTTAAATGTATCTATTTTCTTTATCAATATTCTGTAATTAATTTTAAGAATATTTTAACAATAAAATTGAATGTCAAAAGCAATATGAATAGAAAATATTTATTGTAATAGTTTCCATCGATGTTTTAATTTTAACTACCAAAATCATGTAAGCATATCAGTTAATTAAAACAGCTATCATAAATGCTGAAGAAAAATTTAAAATTAAAATATTTATTCTTTAATATTCAAAATACGCTGCTTTCTAAATTTTAAAATGGGTTCTTATTTGCGGAGGCTAGATTTCATTTGTTAAACAAATAATGTAAGTTTTTTCTTATAAAATTTTGAATCAGCAATAGAAATTAATAGAAAATTTTAAATAAAATACATTTGAAAAAATACTTCAAATTTTTCGTTCATAATTTTAAAAGGATATTTTGAAAAAAATAATTTTAATTATTGCACATGGAATTTAATATGTAGTGAAAGGTAAAATAATTTTATGTTGTTTATTCCTGCTGATCTATTTGCATTTCAAGGCGTATTATTCAGATATCAACATGACCCAAATATTCAAATGTTAATTATGCTCTCTAACCTTCAAAAGTATAATCCTAAGTTTTCAGTGTATCTAAAAATAAGCTTTAAGATAAAAAAGAATTGTTATAAGGAAATGCACAGACTAAAATTAAATGACTAAATATTGAGTTTATATTTTCAAAATAAAACAAAAATGCATTATATTAATTTTCAAATTTTACTCCCTTTATATGTACTGGATAAAAAGATGCCACATGGAACTTGTCGATTTGGCCTTTATAATTTATCCCCTTGATTATTATAATTTAAATAATGCTCATGCTGAAGTTGAACGTGCATGCTTATTATTCGATAGTAAATAAACAGTTGAAGTTGAAGAAAAATGATTTTGTATTTTATCCTTAAAACATTTGAGCACATATTAAACGTTTCTGTGTTTTTGGAATAATGTATTGGCTTATCGTTTTTTATTTGACTAATTCTCTTAAAAACAGCGCCTTTTTCGTCAATTTATTTTATTCAATTTGGTATTTACTTATTCCTAGAGAATAAATGCAGTATACTCTAAACTGATGGGAGAATTATTATGAAATTTAATATCTTATATAAGAAAAGTGTTTTCTTTTTATATGTGTACAAATGTCGAACTATCCACAGTTACTTTATCGGATTGCCATCTAATTTTACATCTTGGTTTTTGTATAATTTGTTACTAATTAGTAATAAACATGGTGTTTCCATTATAGAAATATTCTTGTAATTTTTAGAGTGCAATACAAAAGAATTATGTTATTGTAAAGTAAAAATTTCAACTATGTTTCACTTTGTTAATCATTTCATTCGAAGCATCTAGTTTATTCTTTTTTAACAGCACAAAACTTCATAAAACGGGTGGTTATAGATAAATTTCTACTTTTAAAATGTCCTAAAAGGAATACTGTTGTTCCAAGCGTTATCAAACATGATAAAAGTTTAAAAGAGTTTTTGAAAACTCCTTTTCAGCTAAAAAAATTATAAAGATCAAAAACTCATCACCAAGGGGATTGCTTGACAGCATTGTTAAAGAGAAATTTAAGAAGGCAATCAAAATTACCTGGTTTTAATGTCAAACAGCTTGGTGAAGTCATGTATCTGAAATTAGTATTAACGATGTATTTGAAATCAAATACAAATCACCACAATCCCTGGCAAACCAATTAGCTTATCTAATTTTAGATAGATAAAAAAGATTTAATGTTTTTCCTTTTACAGCTGTTTAAAATAACAGCTCAATAGTCATTCTCAAAATACCATTTCCAAATTAAAAAAACGTTCCTTTACAGGATATTACAAAAATAAGAAAAAAAAATCATTTTGGAAATTGAATTATACTTTATTCCTCGGTCTATGCAAACACAATGTTAATATTTCATTCAGTTAATTTGAATACATCGTAAAGCTGAAAAAGACTGAAAAAAAAAGAAGTTCACTTATGAGATATTTAGATAACTTTCTTAGTTTTTAATGAAATTCAACTCATGAATAAATTTCTCATCCAGTTACTTGCAAATTCTATTCGTAAAGTACTAAGTTGGGTTCACATTTGCATGAAGCTAAAAACTTTCTTATTCAGATTTAATTATTTCGTGAAGTTTCTTCGGAATAAATTATTGTGTTAAATGTTTAAATTGGTTTTGTATAGAAAAAAATCATTCTCATTCATTTCACTTAATTGATTTGAAAGCTTAATTATATTGAAACTGTTATGATCTAAGAAAAATATTGCATGAATGAATTATGGGCATTCTACCTAATTTGGAAATTTAATTTTTTCACGGAATTTTGAAAATATTAAGTTATTTCAAACCTTAAATTTTTAGTTGAAGAATTAAGCTATTTCCTGATTATCATTCAATTAAACATGCATTTCATTATTCAAACTGATAATCTTTTTATGCTTTGATTATTTGAATAAATCTGTATATAAACATTTATTTCATAAACTGGAATATCATAGATTTTTTCAAATAATTAAATTTCCTACTGTAGTTTGATATAAAATTGCTGAAATAATGTCCTGAAAATCTAACTCATAGTTTAAGCCCATAAATACATAGTCTAAAGCGAGTGAATTTTTTAAAAAATATCTTGTTTATTTAAAAAGTTCCCCCGGAGACACCTCGAAATGAGGATGAGATGTTTCTGGCATTGAGGTTGGATCTCGCTACCCTGGAGAGTAATAAGTAGATGGGGGTCTGGTTCCTCCTATCGAGGTCGAGAAATACTTCGTTCGGCAAGGGTTGTACCGTAGCCAATTATGGACTTGAGGACTCGAAACAGTTCTCGCCAATGCTGTTGTTACTACGGTTTGGTTATTCAATATCCGGATGCATTTGGGTGTATCTGAGAGGCAGTAATATGGCTTATTCATTTAAAAATCTATTCTACCATTCTTAGCAGATTCAATGACTATAGTGTTCTTTTTTATAAGCTGACTTTCATATAATCATATGGTTGGGACAGTTTTGAGTTCATGCAGCATAAATACGATAAAAAATATCATAATAAGATAGTAATTGAGTGATTTCTTAAATTTTGTACCTGAACAAATTTACAAGATTTTTTTAAAGTAAATCTTTAAGTAAATTTGGAATGAAAGTAATTTTGTGCATCATTTTCAGTATTTTTATTCCAATTATTTCACAAAATTTTGAAAGAAAAAAAGTGCATATTTTTCAAGTCTTCGTCACCAATTACCTTATCAACTTTTTTCTGCTTAACTTTGCTAAATCTTTATAGAATAAATTATTCATTAGATTCTCTCTAAGATACCGTATGAGACCAACCATAAAGAGGCAAGTAAGATAGTGATTTTACTATGCAAATGTTGCTATATTTCGCGTGGAATGTACGCATGTATATTGCGCAATATGTAACCCAACATCAGTATTGACTGATGTTTTGCATATGCATTCCTCTAATTCATTTTTTTAAATTTTACTTGATTAAAAATATGTCACATATTTTAGTATTTGGTCTCCCTATTTCATGAATTTTATTTCATATACCTAATGTTTCTCTGTTGAAAACATTCATGTCTGTTTTTGAATAATGAAAAAAAATAAAGTTTCATTAATTGAATTGGATCTATCTAGTTTACTATTTGGATAAAAATGTAAAAAGATAAGCATAATTAAGTATAATGTACGTATTTACCAGCAGCTCAGTCATGAGTCACTTTTTAAACCAATTTGTCGTTTGTAAACTAAAAGCAAAATGCTTTCTTGATTCTTTTCATAACAATACATGTGAAAATCATGCCATATCATGTCATTTTGAAATAAATGTCGAATATAAGGAACATTTTCTTAATAAAATATTTTTACACTGTTCGTGAGCACATATCTTGCACGTCTGTTTACAAAAAAAATCATGAAACAGTTTTTTTCATTAATAATATAATTATTTACATGGATTAATCTCATTTTTATACAATTTCCGATAAGCAATTCCCTATCACAGTTACGAATCTTTCTTCAAAACAATAAATTAATCTCCTGTATAAACTATAAATTTCACTAGAAACTCGCTGGGGTTTCGCGTGATCATCAAACTAAATTGGCTTTGCTTTTCCTCGAAAGATACTGATTGCTTAATGTCACGTGGGTGTCGACTCTTTCTTGACTACCAAGCAAAACAATAGATCTTTTCTGGATAAATTTTAAGATAACCTTCTATGAGTTGCCATCTAGAGTTAGGAAAGAGAACTAATACCTACAATAAAGATGCAGCAGAATATTTTTATGAATTTACTAGCAGGTATATTCTCCAGCATAGATTGCTCTTTATATATCCCTATAACAACAAACCAGAGTCCTTCAAAGAATCACTGTCTTTATTTTTTTAACGCTGAAATGAATAAACTCATTGAAAAACTTCAAATGATTTGTAAATCTCAATCAATCATAGTTAAATTCAGTCATTACTCATAAACTGACTATAAACTATAGTATTTTATGGGAAACTTAAATTGGTAAGAAAATAAAAGTTTAAGTAAGCAAAATGACAAAACTGTTAATTTGCAATAAATAGAAGTGGATGTTATAAGGGCTGACCGTTATCAAGAAAGGTGAGTTCTTTTATTGAAAATCTATTTTCATATTATAGGATGATTTTGATCATGTATATGCCTTAAATGTGTGCGCATAATCATTCCATACGCATTCGAAAATTCTAAACTTTTTCTTTTTTTAACTATATCGGCTTTCCTTTTGAAAATAGTTTTTGTTGTTAAAATTACATTTAAGCTTCAGAGGCATTTAAAATCCCAGTGTTTCATTGTTTAACCCAATACTTGGAATGGTTTCTTAAAAACAGTTTCATGTAATGTAAAATAACTAGTTTATATTTAAATCATACATTAATGTGTTTTTATTTAAGTTTATATTTAAATCATACATTAATGTGTTTTTATTTAAGTTTATATTTAAATCATACATTAATGTGTTTTTATTTAAGTTTATATTTAAATCATACATGTTTTGAATGTCATTTATATTTTCTTAAATTTATATAATTCCCCAAAACTATTTTGCATCAGAAATATACATCGATATGAAGTGTTGAGACTACATTTTTTTTCTTTGAAATAATATATTTTATTAACGGGAAAATGGACACAAAGCTTTATTTTAAAGAAAACAAAATCGAACTTTTTATATACAGAAAAAATGCAAGAGAAATGACAACTTCTTTTAACATAAAATAAAGCAAAATATTACTTAGGTATTCTCACAAGAATTTCCAAGGTTTGTCAGATTAAATAATATTTGATGCATTCTAAACAATTTTGAAATTTTCCTGTTGCAATTTTCCTGAAGTACTTATGAATTATTCAGAAGCTTATAAATCATTCTGTCAAAAAGCATTCTCAAATGTGATGCTTACTTTGCATGTTGCGTTTGCTGTGAAGAATTCACAAATCAGTGAAGCATATAACTTGTTGGTTAGTCGCAGAATATTACGATTCTTAGGATGTTAACAGAAGCTAGTTTGGCACACCATTTTAATTCATTGGCAAATTCCTTATTTTACAGCCTTAAAATTATTAAATCTTATCTCATAACGGAAAAAAGCAGCATTTAAAACATATTTTATAAGAATAAGGACATGAGGTATAATGGACAAGAATTTAATTTATTTTGGTAATAATAATTTGCTGCTCAATTATTAATGAGTGATTAATTTATTTATCTTCTCCGTGCAAAAAAAATCTCAAATAGATGTATCCCCTACTAGAAGTGATCGACGCTCTAGAAACGAGTATATGACTTGGTGTAGTAGAGCAATTAATAAAATTTTCTTTAAAAAAAACGCTGGCGTTTTGCAATAGGGATTGGGCTTCTTCCCCGTGTTCTGGGCATCCCGGTTCTAACATTGTTCCTCTATTCTATCTGTCAGATATGTGAATGGACCCTCCTGTAAAAAGGGGGTGGTGCAAGCGAATGAGTGATGTGTGAGTGGCAAAGTAGTACTCTTGGCTCTAGTTGGAGTTACTAAAACAAGAGAGGCTGTATCAGCTTAAACCGCTGTCTTCGTAACAGCTGGCTTGTCCAATCGCAAGTGCCACAAGAAACAAAAACAACACACAAAATCTTTCTTTAAATGAAATTCATAATATTTACGATTTATTTTTAAAAGCTTATATCTCAGTCAGTTTTTAAGCTACAAAATAAAATTCAAGCTAAAAGCGTAGCAAAATTTAATTTAGATACCCTACTTTAAAGTTTTACCTAGAGTCAACAGTTTAGGCGATGATAGTTTAATTTTTTTTTTTTTTTTTAAAAAACGTTTTTCGAAGGTTTTTTAAAAAATTATTTTTTTGAACTTTTTTTTCATCAGAATGTTTTGACGTAATGTATGAGCGTACATCAATTTATTTTATTTTAGGGAGATTTTATGCTGAATAGTTTTGAAATATTGGTTATCATTTAACTGTTCCTAATTATTTAAACAGTACCCTAAAAACATTGCTTTAAAAGATTCTTGTAATTTTTCTTCTTTCTGATACACATATATTATTATACAGATATTCATTACCTTAATTGTTTCCAAAATACGTTCAGAATAATATATCAATTACTTTACTCAAATAAAATCGATTTGAAGGAAGTAATTACTATAATTAATAAAAGTATTTTGCTTTCTTTATCATTATTTCGTCTTCGAGTATTGCTATATTAATTGGAAAATATAATTTCATTTCACATTTTGTTTGCTCGAAACTAAATCTAAATTATAGCATGTTGCCGAAACACTGAAACTAATTCCTGTTCATTTTCAAGAAGTCGTCGCCTAGTCCCGTTTCCTTAACTAATCCCTTACTAATGCTCTTAATAGCATATATTTTTACATGAAACTAAATCTCTAGAAATTTGTATTCGCAACAAATATTTTCAATTTTGATTATGGATTTAATTTTGGATATCTTATTTAGAAGCACAAAAATTAGAAACATATACACTGATAGAAAAAAAAAAATCCCAACACCAAAAAAAATAATTGTACAGTAATGAAATTTTAGGAATACATTTGTCTAGGCAACATATTTAATTGATTAAAGTTTCAAGATCACAGGTAGAGGCATTGACGAGAAGAGCCATTTCAAATGTGAAACGTTGGTACATTAGTAACCGGTGTAACCGTCAAAATTTTGAATGCAAGTATGCAAACGTGCATGCATTGTGTCGTACAGGTTTCGGATATCAGTTTGTGGGATGGAGTTCCATGCCTGTTGCACTTGGGCGACCAATGCAGGGACGGTTAATTCTGATTTTGGATGACGCTGTAGTTTTCATCCAATGATGTCCCATACGTGCTCGATTGGAGAAAGATCTGGTGATCTAGCAGGCCAAGGCAACATGTCGACACTCTGTAGAGCATGTTGGGTTAAAACAGCAGTAAGAGGGCGAGCGTTATCCTGTTGGAAAACACCCCCTTGAATGGTGTTCATGAATGGCAGCACAACAGGTTGGATCACTAGACTGACGTACAAATTTGCAGTCAAGGTGCATGGGATAACCACGAGAGTGCTCCTGCTATCATACAAAATTGCTCTCCAAACCATAACTCCAGCAGTAGGCCCTGTGTGTTTATTCCTCAGACAGGTCACTAGCAGGCGTTCACCTGACCTCCTTCTAACCAACAAACGGCTATCTCTGCGATCAAAGCAGAACCGACTTTCATCAGAAAACACAACAAATCTCCACCCGTCCTCCAATGAGCTCTAGCTTGACACCACTCACGTCGCAAACGGCAGTGGTTTGGAGTCAGTGGAATGCACTGTACAGGGCGTCTGGCTCGGAGCTGTCCTTGAAGTAACCGATTTGTAACAGTTCGTTGTGTCACTGTGGTCACTGTGATGCTTGAATTTCAGGTGCTGACGCAGTACGATTAGCCACAGCCATACGCCGAATACGACGGTCTTCCTTCTCAGTAGTACCACGTGGCCGCCCGGAACCTGGTCTTCTTGAGGCAGTACCTTCCCTTGACCACTGCCGCCAATACTCATGCACAGTGGATATATTCCTGCCAAGTCTTTGCGCAATATCGCGGAAAGAAAACCCACCTTCTCGTAGCCCTACAACACGACCTCGTTCAAACTCAGTGAGCTGTTGATAATGGCTTCTTCGTCTTCTCAGAGGCATCCTTGACTAACATTAACCCTCTACGTCAAATCTCAACTGTAAATAACGATCACGAATCTTACAGCGCTTTTTTAAAGCAAACCCCATTTGCATGTTCATAGTGTCGCTACTAGCGCCACACTTACGCGCGTAGCTCGAAATTTGAATCCACATAATCTTTCAGATGTATAAACACGCATACCAAATTTCGTTTATCTAGCACAGCTCCTTCCTAGGGTTCGGATTTTTTTTCCATCAGTGTACTTATCTTATACAAAACATATACCGGGAATTCATATTAAATATTTTCATATGTTGAGTTCTATATGAATTATCTGAAAATATAAATTAGCTCTTTCATGAATTGCAAGTCTACTCCTGAAAGATAATTGGAAAATTTATGATCTTCATAAATGTTTTTAAAATTAAATAGCTTAATATTAAATTATTCGATTTTTTGTGATGATTGCTAATATCGTTAACCTATATGTTCATAAAAATTCATAAAAAGTGATACTGCTTGAAAAATGTGACATTGAATTATTTAAAATAGTTTAGAAAAACAAATTAAGTTTACTGACTCAAACAGAATTAATTGTTATTTTGGAATAAATCATGTAATTCTATGAATTATACAAATCGTGTCTAAAAGTAGAATTTAAATTTAAGAATTCGAAAAATTTGAAATTAGTAATAATAATAACAAAATAAATTGAATTCAGAATAAGCTGTAGTGAGAATAAGTGACATTTATTTTACAGTAAAAGTCTGAGTGGAAGATATTTTGATTAACAACTAGTAAGAGTTGAAAAAGAAAGATATTTCGATGCTTTATGATTCTCATAAAACATATAATTTGTAAATTGCATCAATGTTTGTATATACTGTAAGAAATTTTATATACAGTGTGATTTTAATGGAAGTTTATAAATAACATCGTACAACGCAAACGGATGAACGAATTGCTGTGGAAATTGGTATATAAGCTATGCACGAAATGCGCTCATAGAATTTTGAATAAAAAAACGTAGTTATAAAATGTTAAATAGAGGGCACCTTTTCGGGTTTGTGTAAGAAGAGTTTGCAGTAGTTGTCATGTTTTATGTCAATGTTTCTGACTGTAAGAATGAAGGTATATTGTTGCGACGTTGAATATTTTAAGGAACTCCATAACGTTTCATGTGAGTAGCATTACAACTGTCTATCGAACAGAAATTTTGCAGGCGAAGGAAGGTGGTCACATAGAGCACCTTTCCTTTCAATATTTTGGGCAACAAATGATCTTCTCGTGAAATTTCGACCTAATTTTTTTTTGTTTCTGCTAACTAAACCCCCCCCCCCCCAAACAGGATGGTATTATTTTGTCCCTTACTTTTACTTAATATGTTTCGATGACAAGGTTATCAGAAATTAGTCAATAAATTTTAATATTGTTTATGTATGAATTCTTGTCATATTACACAATTATACTAACTATGCTTGAACCAAAAATGCATATTATTTATCTGTTTAGAAACTTTAATACCTTGCAAATCAAAGTTGAATATTTATTTTAAATACAATGGTTTGGATAGAATTTAATATAAATGTATTTAAATTTTGGATCTTATTTTAATTAAGTTTAAGATATTAATTTCTAAATAAAAATAAATCCAAGTTCATTCGTTAATTAGGAATATAATGTACGATTTTGAAAAGAAATTTCCTAATTGAATAATTAACTTAAGAGGAATTTAATTCAGCCTTTCTTTAAATAAGACTAATCTTGAGAAGTAGAAGAAAGTAAACTTTTGAAAATTTAATTTCTTGTAGTTGAAAATTCCAATAATTCCTTCACATTTCTACAAATTAACGAATTGCCCTTGAGTAAATCTAATTACTGTCTTGGTTTTAGAAATTCGATAAATACAGAAACTAAAACAATTGTAAATGTATTTAATTATATCTGATATTGATTATAATTGACCTGACAATCACAGGAAATTTATTTTAAATCGCTATAAAGTTCTGTTTATGTGAATTCAGTTTCATCTTCAAAAGTTCGTTATATACAGAATAGATCGATCTCCGTGTTTCATGTATCTAGCAATATGTTTGCCAATATTCAGTCTTTCAAGCGCGGCTTTATTTTTACTGCTTTGTTTAATATCCCTCGTGGTTTTTTCTCCATCAATATATTTTTATTGAACGAAAATATGAAAGAGAAATCTATATTGTCATCATTCTAGATACTACTAAAATATTTATTTCAATAAAAATATTACTTCGCAGCTTAAATTGTTATTTACTTTATCGGTTCAAATATCACAGCAATTTTTAAATTCAGGATCCTCTATAAATTCTTTTTTAACA
>JAPMOQ010027549.1:0-10409 GCA_026543055.1 Argiope trifasciata | reverse complement strand
ACATAAAATGATTTTGCGGTTTAAGTATGAAATTGGGTGCGAAAAATGCAATTAAATCCTTTGTCAGGAAAAAACGAAATTACTTTCCGAACAACCTAATACTTTTAATGTCTCTGAGGATGAAAATATCGAAATAAATGAAATTAAGATTAAATTAACTACTTTGAAACACATTAGGGCTGATTTAATGACTATAGATGAGTAAATTTTAGAAATGGCATCAAAAGTGCTAACGATATTGGGAAAAGTTATTCCAATGAATTTGAAGCTATTGAAGAATATGAAATCAAATATGATGAAGCCCTGGTTTGCATTAATTCTTTTACAGAAAGTAAATCCCAGTCAAGCATAAATACATTAAGTAATGAAAAATCTAAAATAAAACTTCCCAAAACTGAGTTAATGAAATTTAGCGGTGAAGTTAAAGAATTGTTGCGTATTTGGATTCAATTTAAACGAATTCATGAATATAAACAGATGGAATTAGAAGACAAATTCCAATATTTAATGCAGTGTATGTCGCCAGGTGCAATAGCGAAATAGATCATTGATAGTTATTCACCTACAGCAGAGAATTATGCAGAAGCAACAGAAAACCTCAAAGCAAGATTTGGTCTTGAGGAACTGCTAGTGGAATATTATATTCGTGAACTATTAAATTTAGTTGTTCAAAATGCCAATTATTTGCACAGCATGGCCAGATTTGACCCTTTTGCCATAAAAATCCAAATATCCATCCATCCATCCATCCATCAAAATGCCACAAAATCGAAATTAAGCGTCACTCAATTAAATGTTAAACTTGAATCCCACCTCAGATCTTTAAAGTCAATAGGAATGACTTCTGATAAATTTTCTGCGATGTTCTTCCCACTTGTAGAGTCATGTATTCCAGAAAACATTTTAAGAGTTTGGCTGAGGAATGCTGTTAATGAAAAAAAATCCTATAGTGCCAGACTGACCCAGCTTTTAAACAGCAAAGACAGGTATGACAAAACGTGATTCCTAAGAAAAAATTCATTAGGATAAGAAAAATATTATTACACCTACTGCTAACAACTTGTTTTCGGGAGCAAAACAGAGTAATAGCAACAAAGTAATAAAATGTATGTTTTGTGAAAAATTCCATCAAAGTAAAGATTGCTACAATACACAAAATTTAAGTCAGGATGAAAAATTGAAAATTGTGAAATAGAAAAATTGCTGTTTTACGCGTTTGAAAACAAACCGTCGGGATAAAAATTGTAAAAGTAAGATTAAATGCGTGTTTTGGGGTAGGAAACATTACATTGTTTGTTATTCAGAATTGAAACAGAAATTGAAAATTACTGTCGACTGTAAATAAGAAAATTGCGAAAGTAGCTCTCTTTCATCAAGAGGTACTTCAGGAAGGGTTTTGCTTCAAACTTTAGCTGTTACCATTTAACATGAAGAACAGAAACATCATCTACTAATTTTGATCGATACTGGGTCTGAATACTCCTACGTTTTAAAATCAACAGTAGAATCTTTAGGACTGAAATCAGAAGCTCATAGAAAATTAACACACTTTCTTTTTGGAGGAAGAACAAATATATTTATATGAATCATAAATATTATAAAATCAATGTTGAGAATCTACATACCGGATATAGCTGCAAAATTTCTGTTTTAGATCAGCCTATAATTTGTGGATCTATATCTAGTCCACAGAAAGGACTTTGGATGTCAGAATTAGCTAAAAAGTGAATTCATATTACGGACGTTGATTGTGACAACCCACAAATTGATCTTTTGATGGGCTCAGACTTTGCCGGAAATATTTATACTGGAAAAATACAGAATTGAAGAACAGGCATTTTTGCTATAGAAACATTGCTCGGATGGGTTTAGATCAGGAAATCGAAAACACTTGCGGGTGAAGATTCTACTGCAAATCTAAAAATGAAACTGATTAGGTCGTAAATGATAATTTTATTTCAAATTTAAGAAAAGATGACGAAGGAAGATATGAAGTGAAATTACCATGGGTGCATGATAATATTCTCTACGAGTATAGAGACATAGTTGATAGAAGACTAGAAAGAACAACAACTAAGTTAAAACTGGAAGGAAAATATGATGCATATAATATGGTGTTCTAGGAATGGTTAAAAGAAGATATAATTGTGGTACCACTTGAAGAATTGTCAAAATCTGGTTGCTACTTGCCACATAGAGAGATCTTTAAATAAAATTCAGCAACTAAGGCCAAACCAGTTTCTGGCGCATCAACTAGAAAAAAAGATTTTCTTTCACTCAATGATTATCTTGAAAAAGGATCTAACACCTTTGAATTGATACTATCATTGATAGTAAGATTTAGAGAAAAAGGAATTGGTATTATATCTAACATAAAAAAAGGGTCTTTTTACAGATAAGTATTGTCAATGAAGATCTGGATTACCTTCTATTTTTGTTGTGGAAGGATAGTAGACACAGAAAGTGAAACTCAGCATTTTATAGAAGTTTCTACACAGATCATTGCAAATGCTAAATTTGAATTGAGAGACTGGGAGTTTACCAATTTCAATGCCTAAACTCCAGAACCAGAAATATCTCATGTCTTAGGATTGCTGTGGAATCGTAAAAATGAAACTTTATCTTGGGAAATTGATTTAAGTATTCACATGACGGAACAATTTACATGAAGAATGTTACTTTCTGTTACCCAAATAATTTTTGATCCAATTGGATTTTACTGTCCTATAACATTGTATCCAAAATTACTTTTTCTGGAAAGCTGGAAGTCAAAGCTTGGTTGGGATGATGAGCTGTCAAAAGATGTAACTGAAAAAATTAAGAAGTGATTCAAGGATCTTTTGAAATTAGTTGAAATTCCAAGAAGTGTCAATTGACAACAGTGTATCGATTAGCCTTTATATATTCTGTGATGCATCTACAGTGTCTTATTTAACAGTTCTTTTCTTGAGGTGTGAAGTGAAAATCGTTTCAGTGCAACTGATGCTTGCAAAATCAAGAATATCGCCTCTGAAAGCAATGTCGATTCCTAAACTGGAATTAATGGAAGGTACAACAGGTGTACATCTTACTGATATGGCAAGGAAGGTTCAAAGTATCAAAAACATTGAAGAATATCATTGGACAGACTCAACTTCAGTGTTGTATTAAATAAATAATGACGATAGATGGACTGTGTTTGTAAAAACTCGAGTTAAGGAAATAAGAAATCTTCAGCACCAAACAAGGTAGCGACATGCCATCAAGAAATTGTTCAGCGAAGAAATTAATAAAGTCTCGTTGGTGGGAGGGTCCTCAGTGGCTGAAATTGTCAAAAAAAGAATGGCCTCATTCTACTCCAATTTATTACAAAGAGACTGTTGATTCTAAAAGGCGCAAGGTAGTAGTAACGACATTAAATAATGTCAACAACTTTTCTTCAAAAATTTTCAGTTATTTTTCAAAGTACACCAGCATTTTAAGAAAGTTCGGATGGATGTACAGGTTAGTAGAAAATTCACAGAAGAAAGGAGTAGGAAGAGAACATGGAGAGTTTAAGGTTCGTGAGCAAGAAATAGCAGAAAATTTGATTGTAAAACTGATACAATTAGATTTTTTTTCATCTGAGGATGTCAAAAAATTAAAGTCCATCAGTATATTTAAAGATGAAAAAGCAATTTTGCGTGTCCAAGCGAAATTGACAGAGAGGAAAGTTTTCGAAAATTTTAAGTATCCAATTTTATTGCCAAATACGCATAAATTAGTTAAATTACTCATACTAGAATATCATTTGATTTTATATCATGCTGAACTTCATCCACTCTTAACCAATCTACGAGATAAATTTTAGATCATAAATGGAAGAAAAACAATAATATCAGCTATTTTTAAATACATTATTTTTAGAAGACACAGCGCGAAAGCAATGGAAACAATTTCTGTGTCCCTCCCAGAAGACAGAATTAGAGAGGCATCAATTTTTGAATTCGTAGGAGTATATTTAGCAGGCCCTCTTATTCTTAAAGATGGAACAAAAGTGTGATTTGTTTTGCATACCTGCTCTGTATTCAGAGCTATTCATCTGGAACGAATAACTTCTCTATCTACGAATTACTTTCTTTTTCAAGGAGGAATATCGCTGTGAATTTCTTTAAGGCGCCAAACGCTGGCGTCTTTAAGCAATTCATAGCGTTAATGATGCAAACTTCACAGGAGCTAATAATCTTTTTAAAACTATTGATTGAAAAATGATTAATGGTGTAGCAACTAATAGAAGAATTACTTGGAAGTTCAATCCACCCTCAGCTTGCTGATGGGGTGGTTTCTGGGAACGTTTAATCCAAATCATTAAAAAAGTGCTAAGAAGAGTCTTGAAGAATGCCTCCCTAACTTATGAAGATACATTTAATTTACTTTGCGAATGTAAAGCTATAGACATATATCTGAAGATTCAGACGAATTAAAGCGAATAACCCCTGTAATGTTCCTGCAAGAAACTCCAAAAGTTGGCGCTCCAGATCTTGACGATATAGTCAAGATAAATCTAATTAGAAAATTACTATATCAGCAAAAACTTCGAGAAGAGTTGAGAAAACGTTTTAGGATAGAATATCTTGGAAATCTCATGCTCAAGAAAACAAAAAAAAAATCATGAATTAAAAGTTGGGGATATAGTTTTGATTGAAAATGGCTATAATATCTCGAGAAATGGTCGACGAGATTATCCCAAAGTACCGTCAAAAGAAAGTAAACACTCATGATTGATTTAGAAAATATGTTATTCTCTTATATAAAGTATATATATACTATTATTAACTTATTTAAACAGAATCGAACAACTTGTCAGCATTCAATTAAAAAGAAATACATAAAGAAATAATTCAACTTGAACTTAAGATCATCCAATTTTATGAGTCAAAAAAGTTAACAGCTACAATTCTTCCTCCTTCAAATGTTTGAATTCTATAAATACAGCCACTTCTTTCTTCGAGGATCTCTATATTAATTAAAGTCTTATACTCTACTTGAATTTATGATTATATGATGGGGAAACAAACAGCATTAAAAACGAGAAAGTTGATAATATCAAGGTATAATGAAATTTTCATATAATAGCCTTTTACCTTCTCATAGTAGAGAAAATAGAATACTGTAATCGTTGACTAATCTTTAGAATTTTGAATTCTTTATTTCGGAAAAACGCGTTTCTAGAATTATATTTATCTGTTTAACTTTGAATATAAAAATCTAAGAAGCTTTGAGCTAAGCATTTGAAATTTAGTATATAGAATTACGAACAAATCTATGAGGCCAAATTCGGATGAAGATGTCTCTTGTGTGTTGTGACTGGCACACGTATAAATATGTCGTGGTCCCGAAATCCTCCATGTCGAGAGTAATACCACTGGGAGTATTTTTCAGAGGAGATCGTTCTCTGATTCAGGTCTAAATTACGATCTGTGGATGAGTAAATGAAATTCCTGAATGGAGTTCACCCTGTAAAAAAGGATTTTGACACATGAGGTACCCAAGTCGTAATCTTTGCCTGAGTTGGCGCTGTTGAAAAAAACGAGACACTCACTCGTCTTAAATCGTTGACAGATAACTTTCATCGGGATTGTAAAGTGTCATAAGTCATAACAACAGCACTCAACGATCCAATTTGTAATTAAGGGATTGTGAAGGTCTATTTTCACAAGTCACAATTCAGAAACAAATCCATTTAGCTAAATGAAATATGGAACATAATTTTAAAATTCAATTGAAGAAAATCCTTGTGAAATTTTACAAAACATTTCTTTCAGAATTAACCACTTGTAGGTCTGTTTTTCACACATACGAATATGCAACAACTGAAAAGTATTACGGCTCTTGAAAATGAAAACAGACATGCACTCTAGCCATTGAAATTATAATTCCCAATCAAAGTGTTCTTTCAATTGAATGAAAGATAAAATCCACAAGACGCAAAATCAGTTTTCTCTATTGTAATACGAAGCACAAATTCCTAATGTGCAGAATTTTGTAAATAAAACTTGAGCTCCTGTGGAGTTCAGAGCCATGTACTGTGTATAAAATTTTACGCAGAGAAAGAGGTCATAATACTTAAGAGTATACGAAAGAGTTGCGAAAAAGTAATGGTGAAACAAGAACGTTTTAAAATTATTTTAGCTAAAACAATTAAATTAAATAAACCAAACTTGCGACAAAAATGAGTATAAAACTCTTTGATATAGTAGGTGGTTGAAGGCGGTACTCGATTTTTACACCAAAATTACAGATTTCTGCCAAATTTTGAACATAATTCCTATAGAGGAAGCTTGTTTGCCCAGCTATTTGATTGCAAACACGATAAAGACAGAACATAATAGGCAAGGAGGATAAACTTCGGTACATGGAATTAATAAATATAGTGAAATCATCATTGAAATTTTGAGCCAAACTCAAAAAAAGAGTTGACCATCTAACGGTCTGTACTTTCAGGAACATATAAACCCAGAAAACCCAAGGACTCAGCTACTTAAATATATCATAATGTGACAACAAATGTCTATGTCGAATGTTTGCTTCGACTGTTTAGTTAAGGTATCCGACTACATTAAAAACACTGACTATCGACCACATTAGATAAGTTTTTTATTGTTATTTTTGGTAGTCCAGAATTTCCTCTTTCCAAAAGAGTTTATCTTTTCTTGGAAAAGGAAGGCCTGACCTATCATCCAGGGAAATTTTAAGCAAGAGCATATTTTCAATTAAAATTTGTCTTTAATTTTCTCAAAACTTTAATTTTCATACGTTCAAACTTTAATTTTCATACAATTTTCTACCGTTAACATATCTCAAAAAACAACATAGGTATTTACATCACAATTTCAGCGTGTGTTTTAAATAATATGGGCAATGAAATGTATCAAGTTTTATTGCTGGTGAAATACTTTTTTATTTATAAGTGTTTTTAAAATAATTAAGTTGTGAATTTATGGAAAAAATGCATATATACGTATATTTTTACCCATAACTTCTTTGCGTCTCAAATTTTTTCTTAGATTTTGGTTCATTTCATTCATAATCATATTCTATAACTTGTGTACAAAGAAAAATAGAATTGCGGCATTAAAATTTTGTGTAGAATGTTAACCTTTTTGGTTAAATTTCATTAAAATGTATAACCAATATTCCCATTTCTTAAGATATATTATATTTTCAAAACAGTTTTTTTTAGAATTTTGTATTATAACTGACAATACATCTAAAAACAATACTTATAGTTTTTAAAAAATTCAATTTTCAAAAATTTTTCCTTCGAACGTAGTCGGATACCTTAAAATGAGTCAAATACTAAAATGTACTTCTTAGGATATTATTTGCAGCAGATCGCGTAATAATCGCAAAAAAAAATCGACAAAGATAATATTACAGAGTCAATAAAAATGTCGAATCCAAGCCAAAAAATGATATTCCGTAATTATTAAAAGCCAGTGCTATGCAAGACGTTCTCAGGGATTCAACATCATTAGAGAAAGTTTTAGGTTGGCCAGTCCTCCTCGGTATTTTTTCATTCATTTATTTATTTTCTTTTATTTATGAAGATATAATTTTTCTTTATTAAAACTCACTTCGATTTCTGCAAAAATGCTTTAAAGAGAGGCGCAGTTCTTAAAAACTCATCATTGTTATTATTAAAAACTAGCCGCCTTTGGCGACCAGCTGGTTCGCTATGAGTAATGCGTTCTAAAATTTTCCATTAAATCATATATTCATTAGCCAAAATTTAAGAAATAGTTAAAGTTAAAAGATTCAGTTATTAGTAGTTAAAGAGTCCGTAACTTTATTCGGAAAAACTTTTTGAGTTTAATGTTCTAATAATTTATCGATTATGCTTCCAAAATATTAAAAAAAAATTTTTCGGTGATATTGCCAAAATGTTAAATATGTTTTTTAAAGAAAGCGAAAAAGGCAAAAAATTATTGAATTAATGATACAGATATTGCAAACGATTATAGAAATATGCCATTAAGTCGGGATTTCAATGCATATCCTGTCTAAATTCAATCAGGTTTACTGTAAATAAAGATAATTTATGGAATTAATTATATAAATATTGCAAACAATCTTTGAATCCTTTGCCTTGCATTTATTTTTTTATAAGATATCACATTTTATATGTATGTTATTTTATCCAGTCACGTGCTGAAAGTTGTATTTCTTTAGATTTGATTTGCGATGATAGTTTTTTTTATTTGAACTTCCGGCATTGTTTTATTTTATTTTATCCAGTCACGTGCTAAAAAAAAACATGGTTAAATACTTCTTTAAAAATAGAAGCTTGAGTTATACATTAAAACACTGATACCATTAGAAAGCTAATTTTTTTATCTTTAAATTGATGCTAAAATCATGTTTGTCCGATAATAATTTCGGAAGTTATAGCGGAAAAATGTCGAAATTTCGCTTAAATTTTAATTAATTCAAATTCTAATTAAAAATTCGAAAAAAAGGGCTCCGAGGTGCTCATTCCTGACCTCCAAGGTATACATGTACCAAATTTGGTAGCTGTAGGTCCAACGGTCTGGCCGGTAGAGCGCCAACACACACACACACACACACGCACACACACACACACACGCACACACACACACACATTGAGCTTTATTATAAGTATAGATGTATTTATTAAAAAAATTGTATTTCAGTTCTATTTAATTTTTTTAAAAAGAAAATTGCATAATTTTTTAAAATTTTTTGTGTATATACCTAGAGCATAATAATGTATTTTTAATTCTTCTGTGAAGTCGAGGCAATTAAAAATCAGAGAAGACTCCAAATACCTTATTGCACATGATTAAAATTAGTTTTTTTTCCCAAGTTGTTATTAAATAGCTGTTTAAGGCAGATATTCTCACATTTGAAAGTTACCTAATTTAACTGTTTTTATTTTTCTTTTTATCTATGATGGAATTTTTTATCATACATTTCAGAAATGCAGGACAAATTTTGATTACAAAAATTTTGTACTAAAAATCCCTTTCTTGCCAACAAATTTGAATTTTTTTAAACCATAATTATTACACCAATTTAAACATCAATGCTTCAGTAATAGGATAGATAGCAATATAGTTTGTTATCTTATATGCTTTAATCAATTAGCAAATTTTGTCGGCGAGATTAAATGGACTTATTAATGATATAAATTTTTTGACGAACAGTGAATTGAATTTACTATTAACGGATTTGGAATAGAATGAAATTATGAAACACACGCGCGCAAATATTGTTATCTAACTGGCATCGTATAAAGTATGCATTTCAAAACAACATCATATGCATTAAAATTCTAATTTTTGTTTTATTTTTCTATTCAGCTAAAATTTTGAGATAAAGTGTGATAAATTTATCGAACAAGGCAAAGATAGTGTTAGAAATCTAATAATTACAGCTAACGGAAATCTTCGGATTCCAAGGAAATTAAGATTCTTCAAAAATTATTTCTTTTTTGAACATACACATTAGAAGACTATTACTTGTTGATAATATTCATTACGAATCTGTTACTATACCAGAAGGCTTCAAAGGTTTAAAGTTGTTCAAAGAAAGATGTTAAATTCTCCAGAAATGAAAATTATTTGTTCATGCCAATTTGCATGATATTTGTAAAAGCATTATTTCTTGCCATCATTTGTGAATTAAGATTTTAGGCATTGCTTAAATTGTGGAAAATGCATAGATTCAAAAGTTAAAAAATCAAATGTTATAAATTTTAAAATGTTTGCAACATTATATACGAAATGTTTTATGAAGAGAGGTGACTAACCTGTATTGAAAATAGGATGGACAACATTTAGTTAATTTCGATGGAATTTTCTTCTGAACTAGTCTAAGCTGACAAGAATTTCTGCTAACAACCATTCAGAATGCAGGTGAATTGACGCTTTTCGATGGATCTCGGTAATAATGGTTTTTGCTGCTGCTGAAACAATGTAAAATGCATTGTTAGTAAATGAAATTTGGAATAATTAGGATTTTCACTTGACTGCTGTTATATATGTATATTGTTATAGGATATCAAGATATTCTTATAATATAAAATGCATTGTTAAAAAAAGCTAAATTAAATTTTGAACTGTAGTATTCTATGGGTAACAAAGATATATTCGATTCAATTGCAATGTTATATTCAACAATATTTTTCACTTAATCCTGAAATTACAGAACTCAATTCAGTAAAATTGAAGCAATTTGTAAATTACATATGTATTCACAAACAAAATAAATTAAAAATCATTGAGTACATTATTGAGAATTATTGAATACCAGCGGGTGACCGAGCTCCGCTCGGAGAAAACAGGTATCGAAGCTAACTTGGTTTAAATTTTCAATTATGACTTATCAAAACAATACATGCCATAAGAAAATTTGTGAAACCATTGGTG
>JAPMOQ010027543.1:0-10427 GCA_026543055.1 Argiope trifasciata | reverse complement strand
TACATGATCAATGAAAAATAAATTTTAATTACTTGAAACTAATTACTTTCAATATAAATTTTAGTATCTACCGCAAAATTTATGCGTAACGAACAGTTATAAAAGAACTTTAAATTACCTAATTACTAAAATATGACTTTCACTTCAAAGACAAATATTTCCCAAAGTGATCGACTTTCAAACTTTTATTTCTCAGTTTTAATAATATATCACAAAACATTTCTCTTTATATTCTCTAAACTAAAGTGCTTATGTCAAATATTTTAAATATTTAGAATATAAATTGAACTTTCTGCATTCTAAAAGATTATTTACTTATTAAAAGAGCTTTGAGATATGAAACCCTTTTACAAAATATTTTAAATGGGAAATTCGTGTAATCTTAAATTTTAAAGGGTTTCCGCTATTAATTAAGTTAAAATACACGCTTACCTCATTAGAGGACATTAGGTTACTTTCTGCAGCAAAATATGCCTCGACTGTGCAATGGAAGCTGTTGCGTATTTTAATTTTCTCAGTAATTCGAAAACTATGCAAATAGGTCAGAAGTATGCTAATTATACTTGCAAAAGGCTTAGAAGAATATAGAGTTTAAACTTCATTATATCTCTTTTATGAAAATATCTCTTCCCTCAGAATTAATGATGGTAATTTCTTTTATATGTGCTTACATTCATTCACATAATGCCTCAATTAAACATATTATTCAAATGAAAATTCAATACAAATTCTCATAATTAAAAAGTTACTTTCTGCAACAAAATATGCCATGACTGCGCAATGGCAGCTGTTGCGTATGTTCATTTTCTCAGAAGTTAGAAAACTAAGTAAATAGGTCAAAAGTAGGATAACTATACTTGCAAAAGGATTAGAAGAATATAAAGTTTAACTTCATTATTTATCTTTTATGAAAATATCTCTTTCTCAGAGTTAATGATGCTAATTTCTTTAAATTTTATATGCTTACTTTTCATCCACATAATGTAACAATTAAGAATACTATTCTGATGAAAATTCAATACAAATTCACATAATTAAAAAAGTTACTTTCTGCAGCAAAATATGCCACGACTGCGCAATGGCAGCTGTTGCGTATTTTAATTTTCTCAGTAATTTGAAAACTATGTAAATAGATCAAAAGTAGACTAACTATACGTGCAAAAGGATAAGAAGAATATAAAGTTTAACTTCATCATTTATCTTTTATGAAATATATCTTTCCTCAGAATTAATGATGGTAATTTTCTTAAATTATATGTGCTTACATTCATTCACATAACGCCTCAATTAAAGATATTATTCAAGTGAAAATTCGCATAATTAAAAAATTACTTTGTGCAGTGAAATATGCCACAACTGCGCAACGGAAGCTGCTGCGTATTTTAATTTTCTCAGTAATTTGTGAACTATGTAAATAGGTCAGAGACTAATTATACTTGCAAAAGGTGTAGAAGAATGTAAATATCTCTTAAATGTAAATAATTTATGAAAATATCTCTTTCCTCAAAATTAATGATGGTAATTTCTTTAAATTATTTGTGCTTTCATACATTCCCATAATGACCCAATTAAACATATTATTGGAATGGAAATTCAATACAAATTCGTGTAATTAATAAATTGTACTTTCCTTGGCATGAAGAGTTAGAGTCATCGATCTGAAACCAAAACTGACTATACTATAAGTTCATATGTATCAATTAAAAACTGATTATTCGCATTTTCAAATCATGCCCAAATTTATATTCAACTGGTTGGCATCGGCGCTTTGCTACCGTAGAAGAAATAACTTTGGAAATATCGTTATAAATGTGAAATAGCTATCTTGTTTCTTTAGGAATGATAAACAGAATGACATTTACATTCTTGTTAAAAATGAATACATTAATCGAAAAGTAAGTAATCAAGGGTAGATAACAATTTTTTTACCATGTTCCGTAAAAACTAATAAATTTCTATGTAGTCTAACGTGTCTGCAAACAGCATACAACTGGCCATGTGAAATATATGGATTTTTTAGGTTCAATCTTTTTAACTGTATTAACTATTTTATGGCATTAATATGTGTTCAATGTTTAATCAATTTTTAAAAAAATATTTCAATCATATTTTCTAACATTGAATTTTTGAATTTTGAAGGAATATTAAACGAGTCACGAGATGCAATAATTTCGTTTCTTTCATTGCCATTCTGAAAGAACACCAAGCTTTACAATTCTAAAAGAATACACAAATCTGATACATAAAAATGAATATATGTTTTTTCGTATTTTGTATACAGTAGAATCGTTCATTCTATTTCGATAAAACATTGCCAAACTATTGATTAATTGTATTTAATATTATTTTTTTCGGCTGCAGCAACTCGCCAGGTACCAGCTAAACTATCTAAATAAAAATGAATATTTGTCTGCATGTCTCTTATGCGCTGCCCGATTGAGATGAAATTTTGAATACTTATTCCTTACACTTAAAAGATGGTTACAGGCACAGTAAAATTATGTAATATATCTAAATAAAAATTAATGTTTGTCTGTGTGTCTTATACGCTGCCATGCCGCTCCTCCGATTGCGATAAAACTTAGAATACTTATTACTTGCACTTATTTGTTTCTGTTGATGATGGAAAAACAAAAAAAAAATATTTTTAACCATAAAATCTTTAATTATATTGTTAAAAATAGTATAAATATTATTCACCATTCGCCTTTATATATAACTCAATTTCAAGGAATGCATTCATTGCCTACAAGAAAATAAATGTTATTCTTCTAAAACTCCTAATTAAACAATACATTTATTTCAAATTCCAAACGATGTTTCCAAAATTATATTTTCTGTGGCAGCAACACGTCGGGTACCAGCTAGGAAGCAATAAATAATAAATGTTCATCTTACCTTTTTCGCAAAAGTTTCCATCATAGTCTCCCGTTCCACAATCACAAATGGCTCCACTGTCAGTGCTGATACAGACACCATTATGCTGGCAGGGATCATGGTGTTTACAAGCATCTAACTCATTGGAACGTATTCCCTTAAACTCCACCATGTCTTGCTGACGATGAGGTCCATCTTCGCTCGCATAGACCACGTTCCTGATCGATCCTTTGAAATGTGGCTCAAAAAACACCGACGGCAAAGACATCTGAGTCAGTTTGGCACTGTACCAGCTGGGAATGCCACCTATATAGACAAAACTATTGCTGGAATAATTCCCGAAATGGTAATCTGTGCCTTTCGTCACTTTGCTCTGAGTCTCTTCGTCCACCTTCAGAATGGTATCTTCGATGCTTCGGATGAGTTCTACCCGATGCCACTGGTCATCGTGGAGGTTGACACCAGCATGGGTCAGCATAGCTCCACCTCCAAGGTTGAATCTAAATCTAATGGTGCCGTCTACAAGTTTGAGTTCGAAAAAATCACCTATGCCACCATCGTCTAGATACAGAAGCAATCCATTCGGTTCTGTGGTTTTGAATTCAAAGGATAAAGAATCGGTCATGCCAGCGTACCATCTTTTGAACTGAGCGTACGAAGTAGGAGAACCTTCCAGAACAAAAGCCTCTATGCTTTTCTGGAGGAAGAGGATAAAGAATAACCACCTCCACCTGAGCTGCAAGACTGCCATGATTAAATATAAACTCAGATGCGTTCTCAGACTTTCATTTTGTGTTAAGATAGTCCAGAATTCTTCAATTTGGCCGATGTAATCAATGTGCTATGAGAATTTATTCATATTAAAAGAAATTCAGCTACAATTTCAAAAAGCAATCTGTTCATATTCCAGCAATAAATCAGAGCTTGATCTCCTAAGAATCATTTGGATCATGGATTTAGCTGAAAAAACTTCAAATGGAGGCTACAGATCATCAATCATAATGCTAATTGACTTGGTCTGGGATAGAACAATTTATTAAAACATATATTGTATTTTTGTGTTCTTTCTGTCAATCCAATAGCTGCGTTTGTTTGCAGTACTTATTGGACGTCTTTGAATGGCGATCGCAAGTACCGCTTAACAACGATTTTGTTTAAGGAGAGGGTAGTATTTTCTCTTGTTTTTTTTCAGTAAAACATTCTTGGCAACATTAATTTCCATTAATTCGCATTACTTCCGTTCCAAACATCCCCAGTCACAGCAGGGAGAAGAAAGGATGTTTTTTCAAACACACAAATCATTCATTCCTAAAAATAATTACCTCACGGGCGTTTGCACCAAAATTAAATCGAATTCACTCACTCTCTAATTAATTACTTCTGAGACAAAAAGTTCGAACTGGCAGCAAAACAGATCTCTAGCAGATGATTATTTCCGGAATACAATTAATCAAAATCTCTGCCAAGTTAATATACCCAAATGATATAATAGCAATTTAATTTCATTAAAAATAATTTAGCAATTATGCTTTTTGGGTGACGTTGGCGAGAATAATCTTGGCTTAATCTTCATCGCACAAAGAAATTTGAAAACAATTCTTTTTTTCCCTATTAATGAACATGTTACGTACGTGTCATGTATCATTAAGAGAACTTTTCGCAAGCAATTTTGGCTTCGTCAACGCTTATTAATTTTCCAGTAGTTGTTGCTAATGAAATTAAATCCTTTGATGTTTAATTAAATTAACAAGGAATGATAATATTAACACCATGGTACATGGTTCTCTTTTATGGTTGAGTTTATTTTGAAGAAGTTAATGAAAAAAAAATGGCGAAGACAGGAAAAAAAAATGTCTTGAGATCAAGTGTATTTGTCTTTTTTTTTTCTTTCTTATAATTAAATATTTATCATCATTAAGCCTTTTTTCTTTTTTCTTGCACCACATATCATCTCAGAATGAAGTGTTGAGTGTTCTTGAGAATACCTGAAATTAAAAAAAGAATCAAGACTTTAATTAGAAGACAAAAAATCAGCAAATTAGAGCATAAACAAATTAAAGTAAATTCTACAAACACTGCAGCTGCTGATGCTCCTATTGGACTTATTTCTACCCATTTCATTGAAATATTTTTATTCCTTCATAAACATGCAGCCAAAAAATTATTTAAGCGATTAAAAATTCCATATTCTTTTCATCTTCCTTATTTTTCATTTTTAATAATTTGTTTGGATTTTATTAAAGGAATTTATAAATTAATTTTTGGTAGAGTTCTAATAGGTAGTTTTAAGATAAACGACTACGTTAAAAACACTGATTGTTGACCACACTGGTGAATTTTTATTGCGCATTTCTTGTCCTTCCCTCTCCCAAAACAGTTTATTTTTTCAAGGAAAAGGAAGTCTGACCTATCATCCAGGGCAACATATTTTTTCACCTAAAATTTGTCGTTAACTTCAATTTTCTCAAAACTTTAATTTTCATAAAAATTCTTCAGCGTTAACATGATATCTCAGACGTATTTACATAAAAACTCTATGGTGCGTTTTAAATAATATGGGCAATGAAATAAACCAAAACATTTGTTGTTGGTGAATTGCTTTTTCATTTGTAGGTGTTTTTAGAAAAATTAAGTTATGAATTTACGGAAAAAATGCATATATTCACATATTTTTACCCATTACTTCTTTGAATCTCTATTTTTTTCTTAGATTTAGATCATTTCATTCATATTCATATTCCATACGTTGGGTAAAAAGAAAAATAGGATGGCTGCATTACAGTTTTATGTAGAATGTTAACCGTTTCCTTAAAAGTTACCAAACATTTTCTATTTTTCTCAAAAATATTATATTTTCAAATATTTTTTTTTGTATTTATAATATTTTGTATTGCAATTGAAAATGTATCTAAAAACCATAGTTCTAAATAGTTTTTAAAAAGTCCAATTTCACTAAATTTTTCCTTCGAATGTAGTCGGATACCTTAACTTAACATCATACACTTGTGCAATACATTGTATTAAAATACTTAATATAATTTATTATATTTTTTAAAGAATAGGTATAAAAATTATAATAAACATACATTAACATTTATATGAATTCTTTTTTTTTATAAATTTTATACTAGATTAATATCACTTCTTTTCTTCAAATTTATTTGTCCAGTTTATTTTCCTTTACAATTAAAAAAAAGAAAAGAAAAGGGATTTGGATAGTTTCTTAAGTATTTTTAACATTGACATGTGGAAATGGTAATTAATGGTAGCAAATTAGATAATTATAATGGGTTTGGATTTGCCATTTTTTGAACAAGTTTTTAAACGAAAGAACGGAGTTTCCGTTTGCTTTTGTATTCTTGGAATTATTTTAATTCATGTTTAACAAATAATTTTTTTTCATTTCTGAAATAATGTAAAGAAAAAACAATTAACGGAAATAATCCTTTCAGACTGTTTCAAAGACTATTTAGGGGGGGGGGGAATGGTCAGCTTCCTTCTAAAATAATTAGCTTACAAAAGGTGAAAAGGACATAGAATTTCATTTCTCATTATTGATAAACACGTTCTAACTTATAAAAAGCATGTTTCTAATTTATAAAATTAGTATGCATGGTAAAACCAAACATCTTCGGAAAATTAAAAAATAATTTTAGATAAAAAAAATTTAAAAATCATTGTTTATTTAAAAATTGAACATTTTAATGTAATTTTGTGATGCATAAAAGGAAAACTTTTCAAGTTGAAAAAAAATGAATATATGTATTCGTTATTGAACTTTATAACAACAAAAATGGCCCATTTAAAAACAAATTATGCGTAATGTAGAGAAAAACTATACATATGAACTGATTGAAGATTTCATTACGAGTTAATTAATTTAATATCTGAATTTTAAGAATTGCAATTTTAAGAAAAACGAGTTTGTACAATTAGAGTTATTAGAGAACCATACTACTTACAATAAAGAACTATAAATTAAAAGCAGCATCAAAGTAAATAATAAAAAATAATATAATAAAAATTAAAATTTACAGCTAACTGTGAAAATTGAAATGTTCTCCAAAAATTTGTTTAGATTATGATATTAACCAAAGAATATTTTAGGTAAGCATTGTCATTCTCAATAATAAAAAAATGCATGCATATTTAGTTTTTGTCTCTCAAATTTTGCCAAAGATTTATTATAAAATATTAAATAAATACATTTCCTAGCAAGTTTTCATGACTAAACCTAAAAATAAATGTTTAAAAATTGGGAGCATCAAAGAAAAATAGCTCGATAAATAACATATCTTCATTAAACACGAATTTATATTTCAAAAATTTATATTTCAAATGATAGATTTCATACTTAAGATGAAAAAAATAGTTTATTCGATAATTTAAAAAATCTCTCTTGATATTTGATGAAAAAACCTTGCTGACAATAAATAGATACAATCATGGATCTGTAACGAATAACGCTCTTATAAATGGGACAAAATGAAATAGTTTTATTTAAGACAAAGATAGTTTAATATATAGATTTTTTTATTGAATTTCCAACGTCTAATTAGTAAAACTTTGATAATGGAAATACGTTCTTAAAAAGAGTCTAAATGAAGTAAATAACTACGCAGTATGTAACATGATTCTATAACTGCTTTAAAAAATGAAGAATGTTTAGCTTTTAAATAAAAAGAGATAAACTTTGATCAACTCATTCTCTAAAACTGACTGATTTATGAATATTTGAAGATCACTATTCAATAAAAGGGTTGAATATGGCAAATTTTGGTTAAATAATAATTGAGATATTACATAAATTATGTAAAATATTCTGTAGTACAAGTAAGACTCAAATGTTGATGAACTTCGTTTGCAATATTGACATTAAAAAAGATGAAAAGTTTCAGTAAAAAATGTTTTATATTAATTACAGCTTAATTATCCGCAATTGACAGATAGTTGAAGAGAATATAGTACAGTACAGTCTTGAGGCTTTTATAAATGCAAAAGTGAATTATCTGACTATTAAAATTAGAACCTTAAAAGTGTTTCGATGAATTAACTATTAAAAGACAATTTACATAAAGTATTTAATTGACAATCACAAGTCACGTAAAGTTTTAAATTGATAATGAGGTTACATAAACTATTTAATTGGTAGTTTTAAACAGCGGTAAGATTGGTGAACCAACTGCTCACCAAAGGCTGCTAGTTTCCAGTATTACACATTTTAATTGAACGTGACTTGTTTTACTTTTGTAATGATGAAGGCTTGAAATCGATATTTTACTTATTTTCAAATTTAGATTTCAAAATCTTTGACTTTGTGTTCGCATGATGGCAACAGTAATATTTTAATGTTTTCATATTTATCAATTAATCGATGAACTTTTTGCCAGGTTTACACTCGACCATTTATAAGCTGGCCAGTAGGCAACACAGACGTAGAAAGGGACAGATTTAAGTTTGCCACAATTTCATAAGAGATTCAGGCATTCCATACTTTGCTACAAATTGTCATTTTAGAGTCCCTGAATTTTTCCTTTCCATTGCGTATCGTATTAAAATGATGTATATTCCCATGGAGAAACATGATAAAATAATAAATAAAATATTCAAAATACCTAAATTTAGAAAACTGCAAAATTAAATGAAAAATAAAACCTTGTATCAGAAATATCGGAATTAATCTATGATAAATGATCCATTTTTTCACACCAAAAAAAACTCGTCAAACTCTACAAGTGCATTTGCCGTAAGAAAAAAAAAAATACATTACAGCGGAATGTTATTGCCCCATCATCTCCATTACTTGTCATTTACCTTACAGAATCATTCAGCATTTCTACGCATGCGCTGAAAACAGGTCGTCTTATAATTGGTCTAATTAAAGCCCTGCATAAATTTCGAATCCTTACAAATGATGCCACATAGAAATCTGTTTTTTAACAAAATCAACCACCAGATATCATAATATTTATTTTAAGAATAAAGACGAGGGTGCACTTAATCAAAGTAAAAAAAAATTCTACTTTATAATATTTGTATAAATTTAATTGTATTCAGTTAATTTATATATAAAATTTACAAGTTTTGATTTCTTTCTTAATTTCTTGAAACAGCTGTACACAGTTATTAAATGCTATTTATCTTATATTATAATACGAGGAATGGTTGCCAAGTCGAAAATAGTCCCAGAATTAATAAACACCGGTAAACTTGGGGGTCTGGGGTTTTTGGCCACGAGGAATCGATTGGCGCCGGTTTTGAAGCACTACGGTCAAGCAGTTTGGTGTTACAGATAAGATATTTTCAAACTTTATTAGTTCGCCATAATGGCTACTTAAATTTTCAAGCGGTAACGTGCTGCCATCTATAGCCAATATGGCGAACTAATAAAGTTTTATGTTTATGCTGTTATAGGTTTATAATATGTTTCTTATGTATGTATATATGTTTGGTTTTTCTAAATAAATTTGTCAAAAATATTGAACTTCAACACACTTCAATCTTTACTTTACCTTTGTATAGAATAGTTCCCTTTCCAAACTCTGTTTAGAATAGTTTACAATGGTGCACTTTAACCTGTTATCTTTTCACCAATTGTTTCACAAATTTTCTTATGGCATGTATGGTTTTGATAAATCACAATTGAAAATTTAAATCTTCGAGTTAGCTTCGATACCTGTTTTCTCCGAGCGGAGCTCGGTCACCCGCGGGTGAATTTTAATTCAAATTAAATGTATTTATGCATAATAATATTATCAAAGATTAATTAAGAGCAAAATAAATATTTTATATTAATATGGATTAAAATCTTAATTAAAGAATGAAACGTTTTAGCATTTCGATTTTAGAAGCAAATATTTTTTATATTCCATTTTCGTAAATGATATAACAATTTTGGGATTCTTTATGTAACAATACTAAACACTGAGCAGTAAAAATGTGTATAAAGCAGACGGAAGTTTGAGTAACTGTTTACATTTTGTAAACGACATTCATTCATTATTTGAATTATTAATTCTAATTATTCACTAGAATGGAAAGCTTTTCTTGGTTTTCTCAGGAGCCTCTCCTTGATTTGGATAAATTACGCAACTCTTGTACTCTCAAGACACTCATAATAATTGCTCTTCTATTTCGTTAATGAAGTCGAGTCGAGCTAGAAGAATTTCTTGAATACTTTCAAACCATTTATTGCAAAAGTGTTCTGATGTAAAAAACTATTCCAAATAGTGTGAATTTTGTACTATATTGATTCGAATTGAATGTTAGAATTTATATAAATCAAAATTCACACTATTTGGAATATTTATTAATTATTAAAATTTCTACTTGTTTTCCAAACACATTCTTTTGAATGGAATGCTTTTGTTCCATAGGTGTTTTCTGAACTTATTTTGTGTGAAAATACATTAATACATTTGAAGATGTTTGCCAAAAATAAGGTGATAAAATAAAAAAAACTATGAAAATACATTTTCGGTCCATTTTTGTGTATTTACAACATCTAATGAATCCATAAAAACTTAAAAACTTACAATCCTAAAATTCAA
>JAPMOQ010027524.1:87737-127359 GCA_026543055.1 Argiope trifasciata | reverse complement strand
TATATATATAATATATAAAGAATCTAAATTCTTTATATATATATATATACGTTTAAGAATTATATTTCAATTTTTAAGTTTTATTTGATCTCGAGAGTTTTTTGCTAAAGTAAAAGTTTTCTGCAATTGGATATTCTATGAAATCCATTATGACTTTTCCTGTTAATTAGAAATTGCGGCAAATAATAAAATTTTAGACAGTTCAAAGGTTTATGGATTAGGATTTAAAAAAAACAGTGAACAATTAAGAGGAGCTATGAATTAATAAAAAAATTCAATTGCTACTCTCTATCTATTGCAAAACATTCATAGGGAAAGAATTACACAATTCTCAAAAGATTCCAATCGAAACTAAAATCAACAATGTTTCCTCTTCTTCGCTTCAGGACGAATCAAAGGTCAAAGAGTGCCGACTAAACTGCTTTCTTCTTTACATAACAGCAGAAATTATTCCTTTTATGTGATGATAATTTAATTAATTTGAAATCATTTCGAGAAACGCAAACACAATTTTTTGTTTATAGACGTTACGAAATTCTTCACAATGGAGGATTTCAAATTTTTAATACATATTATATTTCCTTAATGAGAAATGATGCAACCGAAACATTTAATTAATTGAATAATTACCACAGGAATTCACCTTTACAATCAGTGGCATATCATTTCCCATACGTTCCCGAAGATTAATGATTTTGTTTTTATTTTTCTAATGTTATTTATAGTGAAATCTCTTTTATCTCTGAAAACTCCATTAATGAGAAAAAAAGATATTCATTATGTAATGTAACACAGTTTTCCGGATTTATCTTAAAAAAATTTTAATAGAATAATTGTAGGATTGTAATCACGAACAATCAATGAGAATAAAAATCAATCTTAATTTTAATAGACTGTTATCTGTTTCTTCACATATTCCATTTCAAAAAGGCATAACAAAAATTTAAAAAACGTGATTTATTCTGTAATAATTTCATTTGATCAAAATCACCTTGCATGCCATTCGTTTCATTTCTATTGTAAATTATATATACACGTATGAAATATTTGATTAAATATGAAAGTATTAGTTTAATGTAAGAAAAAAATTAAATTAATGATTGACATAATGGAAGCTATTGAAAAGGTAAACGCAAACGTATCCACGTATCCAACACAGGGCCTATTCAAACGAAAGGCCTATTGAAGCTATTAAACCTATTGACTCGTAAGAGTCAAAAGCAACAAGCAGCAACTTAAAAAAAATTGAAATTTTTAAACAGCCAATAAAATTTTCCTATTGAGTATTATACTGTTGTTTGCTTAAAATTGGCTTCAAAATAGATTTAAAATACATGGCTTTACAAACAGAATATATATATATATATATATATATATATATATATATATATATATATACACGCCGAAGATCCATTACATTATGACCACCCTATACCTCTGAGAATGGGCTCGCTCAGGAGCAGAACCACTGCGCGTGCGTGGTTGATATTCGAGTATATAAAACGGGTATGCAGTGTCTTTCTAAACATAGTGCGATTAGCGACATAATGGGAACAGCAGCGGATTTATCAGACTTGATAAAGGTTAAATCGTTATGGCTCGGCGACTTGGAACATCAGTATCAGAAACGGCGCGTTTAGTGGGCTATTCACGTGCAGTTGCTGTGAGCACATATCAAAGGTGGTGCAATGATGGTGAAACGGCAAGTCGTCGGCCAAAGTTGTGTCGTCCACTGAGCATTGATTCCAGAGGAGAGTGGAGATTGCTACGCATTGTTCGCCTTGACCGAAGGTCTACAACAGCCGAAATCACCACCAGCTACAACAGTGGTGACCCAGGCAGTGTTTCTCAACATACTGTGCAGCATACATTGCTGCGTATGGGCCTACGCTGTCGGAGGCTGAAGCATGTTCCTGCACTAACGGAATGTCATCGCCAGATGCGTCTGCTATGGGACAAGAAACATCGGAATTGGACACCAGAGGAATGGAAGATAGTTGCATGGTCCGACGAATCACGTTTTCTGGTCCATCACCTTGACGGGCGTGTGAGAATACGCCGATTTCCAAATGAATCCCTTGCTCCCGGATGCACAGTTGGACAGAGACAAGCAGGTGCTGGGGGTATTATGGTGTGGGCAATGTTTTCATGGAGCACATTAGGACCCATAATCTCCTTAGAACAATCCTTGACGTCTGGAAGGTACGTGAACATGGTTGCAGACCATTCATGGCAACAGTGTTTCCTGCCAGAGATGGCGTGTACCAGAAGGATAATGCACCATGTCATAAGGGTCAAATCGGCATGGATTGGTTGGAGGAACATTCCAGTGACTTTCAAGTCATGTATTGGCCCCCAAACTGACCTGACATTAATCCAATAGAGAATTTGTGGTCCTACTTAGAAAATCAAATTCGTGATGCCACGCTACCTCCTCGCAATGTGGAGGAAATGCAGGACCAGTTGGTGAGCGCTTGGTACCAGATACCTCAGACTACCTATCAGCACCTTGTGGAATCAATGCCACGGCGGGTGCGAGCAGTTTTGAGGGAAAAAGGTGGTCCTACATGTTATAGCAGGGTGGTCATAATGTAATGGCCCTTCGGTGTATATATATATACTTGCATCAGTGGAGGTACGTCTTTAAAAAATTTGATTAAATCTGTCTTATGGCTTGTTGTTTTAAGCTTTACTCTAGATTTTAATTTGTTAGCTTACTTAATACTTAAATTTAATTTTTATTACATTTATCATTTTATTAGCAAAAATGAAGAAAAAATCATTCAAATAAGGAAATCATCCTTACTTTATCGTCCAGAGCCACAACTATAATTGAGGAATCATTTCATTTTTACACAAATAATCCACAATCATGGAGACGAAGCATTTATCATCACGTCACGCAGACAAAATAACATTTAAAATCAAAAGCTTCTGATAATTAAGTTTAGATTTCTCCTGAAGACCATCTGTTGATTCTTTCACTGGCAGGTCTCGGTGTCAACTGAGGAAAGGTGGTGCTGTTGTTCAGAGTTTCAAGACCGGAGGAGTTTGTGAAAACATTCATACAACAGAATGCTTGCTCACACAAGCATGTCGACCCGAAGATGGTCAACACTCCTTATGCCAGCTTCTTAACCCCACCGTAGTATTCTGTTAGGCTTTTTTCCATGCGTCGAAAATGAAGGCTTCAATTCTCGATCGACCGCGTTATCCGAGGATAAAAGATTGATAACACGTCTAGACTCTAAGCAGTGGCTGTTTATATAAGTCAGAAATGAAATACCATTTGCTGAACGATAAACATAGGTACGGAGTCTCATCTCTAAGAACAAAAGAATATTCATATTTATCTCATTGCAGTCATGTTAAGCGTATCGATTTGCAATTAATGATTACTTTAATAGAAGCTGTTGAGAGATTAGGCATTTAAAAATGTATTCTCGTTCTTTTGATGGTAAATTATTAATCTTTCATACGGAACTGGAGAGCCATAATTTTACATCAAAAGAGCCATATGTAGCTTCCGAGCCCCAGTTTGCCGACTCCTGATCTAACTCATCTCTTTCTTCAACTTTTATGCCTATACATTAACTTATATCTCAATTCCATCTATGTCTTCAACTTATACGTCCATATGTCACCTTACATGTCATTTACTTCTATGTCTGCATTTTATGTATCACCTTACATATCATTTCCATCTATGTTTCCACCATAATGATGTGGTACCTTAAGTTTTATCCTTCAGCAATACGAGAAGCCAATTTCTGAATGAGATGTTCCGCTCATGTATCACGTGATTGTGGTACATCTCCATAACGTAAGTTCAGGGGAGAAAAAAAGTAATGAAAGAACTGCGTAATACAAATTTCGAAATATTCTTATGTTAGATGCAATTGTCTTTTGAAAAATGGCTGTTGAGTATATACAATAAGACCTGACCAAAACTAGAGTGCTTAGTGGAAGTACTACAAGAAAAATGCTTATAACTCGAGAAATATTCCGAATATTGACACAAATATTGACAATATCTGGTTATCGTTCAAGAGATCTGAGATTAATCTGAGGAAATTTTGAAAAGAAAAATTATTCTATATTAATAAAGATAAAAACATATATTCTATATTCTGAACGATTTTTAAAGTTTCGTGTGCGTAAACTTTAATGGATATTTACAAATATGGCAAAGTAACCATATCCCAAATGCTCAAATGTACTAGTCCAAAGCCTTTTTAAGTTATCTTTATCACAGACAGATGGACAGTGAAGGGCCGACATAATGTCAAAAATGCGTTTTTTGAACTCATGGGTATCTTAAATGTGAGGGTTTGCCAAAGAATTGGATTTAAGCATTTTGACGATCTTAAGTTTTTAAATAAATGTCTACCGTTTTAAGAATCATAAAACAGGTATTGAAAGTTAAATAATAATCTGAAGCATGTTATTCTAAACTTGAGCTAGTTAAATATTTACAGCACATCGTTTTTCAAAAAAAAAAAAAAAAAAACCCCTTAAAATATAATTTTTGTTTCTGTTGTTGACGGAACAGACACCAAAATTGATACCTCCATTTTTTTGAAATGTTTGTTACGTATTTTGTTTTGTTTTCTTTTCGTTACTCAAATGTTTCCGAAAGCACTTAAACTTTAACAAAGATTAATGACATACATTTTCCGTATTATTTCTCAATAACAAAATTCTGAAAAAGTCAACATAAATACTATTTGTCTTGTTAAAATATATTATCATGAGTGCAGAAGATAAATGTTTTAGATTATTTTTGATATTTAAAATCTATTATTCATTGCAGATGATTTAAAGCCTATCTTAGCTAAATCTATTATTTTTTAAAGCCTGAATAGTAAATATAATTTTGGAGATACATGTTTAGAAATATACTATTTTACACAAAATCCCCGAATCATTTGAAATTTCTGTCTTAACGCATCTGATACAAATGAAGGATCTAACAAAGATTTGAAAAATAAGGTTGTAATTTACAAATCTGTATAAATAAAAACGAGTGTTTGTTTAAATATTTCTTATGCGCTGCCGTACCGCTCACACGATTCCGATAAAACTTTGATAGCATATTGTTTAAACTTAACCCTAAGTTTATAGTCATAATACAATCATATAAATTATAAAAATACTTTCAGATCTATTTACCGCATCTATTAACTAATGATTCACCACTAATTAACTCGACACAACATATTCAGTAATGATGCTATATTCATGCTAAACGTTAATATTTCGTAGCTCTTATACGTAAACGCAATACAAATCTTTATCTGAAGTAATATTTGTATTAGAAAGTGTGCTAGAAAGTTTTTCGGTAACCATTAATATAGGTTTGAAATGTTAACTAAACGTGTAATAAAATGCCAGCGGTTTTTACAGTAACCTCCAAAAATAGTGTAGTACAAATAATCTGGCCCCATCTTAATTTTCAAAAAAAAAAATCCAACTATATTAAGGATTGCATGGTACAAATATATTTTCTATGTTTAATCAATTTTAAAGGAAAATATTTAATTACATTTTTTAACGGGAAACTAACGTGAAAATTCTGAGCGAATATTAAACGAATCACAAAATGCAATTAATAGTCTCTTTCGTTACCATTCTGAAAGAACACCAAGCTTCACAATTCTAAAAGAATACACAAATTTGATACATAAAAATGAATATTTATTGGTAGAATAGAATAATAAAAATAGAGTAAATACTACTAATACTTCTCCTTTATATATCCTTCAATTGCAATGACTGTATTATTGCCGGCAAGAAAAAAAAAAAACATCATTTTTAATTAAACCAGCGGGTAACCAAGCTCCGCTCGGAGAAAACAGGTATCGAAGCTAACTCGAAGATTTAAATTTTCAATTGTGATTTATCAAAACAATACATGCCATAAGAAAATTTGTAAAACCATTGGTGAAAAGATAACCGGTTAAAGTGCACCATTGTAAACTATTCTAAACAAAGTTAGAGTTTGGAAAGGGAACTATTCTATACAAAGGTAAAGTAAAGGTAAAGATTGAAGTGTGTTGAAGTTCAATATAAAAACCAAACATATATACATACATAAGAAACATATTATAAACCTATAACAGCATAAACATAAAACTTTATTAGTTCGCCATATTGGCTGTAGATGGCAGCACGTTACCGCTTGAAAATTTAAATAACCATTATGGCGAACTAATAAAGTTTGAAAATATCCCATCTGTAACTCCGAACTGCTGGACCGTAGCGCTTCACAACCGGCGCCAATCGATTCCTCGTGGCCAAAAACCCCAGACCCCCAAGTTTACTGGAGTTTATTAATTCTGGGGCGATTTTCGACTTGGCAACCATTCCTCGTATTATAGTATTAGATAAAATAACTATATTGATTTCAAATGATATTTCTTAATTTTTTTCTTTTGCGGCAGCAACGCGCTATGTATGAGCTCGTTTGAAATAAAAAGAGAAACAACAAGATTCGAAATCTATTCCTTAAACACAATACGTGATCTTTTTTATTTTGATGAATGTTTCTAAAGATATTTTAATACTTTACCCATCTATAAGTTGATTAAATAATTCTTCTACAAAAAAAATTCTTTCTAGATGTATTTCTTTCAAAAATACAATCATTATTTATTTTGAATCATAATTTTTAATTTCGATGCACAAGAGAGATTCGTTTTTGCCATAAAAATTCGTATCACTATCTTTTTTTCTGTTTTGAATGCAACTTTTAAGTCATTCTTGCCAACAACCTAATAGCAACAGCAAAAAACCCCTCTGAAAAGCTGTTGTTACTACACAGGGGCTCCTTTTGAAGTCTTTCTTCCATTTTTTTTGAAGCTGTTAAGAAGTTGCTTTACTGTAAAAATTGGAAAGTTTCGCTGTTTAAATATGCTTCCGAAACTTTCTCAAGAATTCTTTTATGCTGTTTTGGTTATATTTTCAAGTTACACGGAAGCCTACAAAGCTTATAGCAGAAAAATGGAAAACAAAATGAAATGTCTTTGAAAAACATTACTCGTTTTTCCAGAATTTTTTTCTGTTCGAGCTTTCAAGCCATAATGAAGTGTAATCACCCGGAAACCAATGAGATGCAGAGTTTGAAGGAAACTTTCGTCAAATCTTTTAAAGGGTTCACTTTCTTCTGTTTATACTTCAAGTGCGATGATACTTTAGCTGAAAGATTATTTTTTTTTTACTTCTATGTGTAAAAAATATGAAAAGACAGACAGTCCTAACTGTCATTAAAAAATTAAACAATGAAAATTTGGGAAATCTTCACATTTAACATTACCCTGAATCTGGAAGGTAAGATTTTAGAATAATGTCTCAGACTTTCTATGGACATGATTATTCCAAAACACATGATTGTTCAAATTCCAAAATACATGATTATTCCAATTCCAAAACACATAATTATTCCAATTTTAAAACACGTGATTATTCCAATTCCGAAACTCGTAACATGGGACGGGAATCAAAAAGGCTCCGTGTTATTCATTAGTTCTAATTATCACATGATATTTTGCTCATGAATACAATAATTTCTACAGTATCTTCAAGTTGCTCTTTCAGCAGTATGAACTGATGCATCTCAGTAGGAATATATGCATGTAGGCGAGTAATTCATTATCAAAGATTGTGTTGCTATTTATGGAGTCATTGACTTAATGTCTTTAAAACTCCTTTTAATTTGAATAATGCAAAAAGAATGAAGGATTATTTTTGAATGAATATTTTAAAATATTGCATTATCAATTTTTGTTAATTAAGTACTAATAGTTATGAGTGCTATCTCTCATTTTCTAAATGAAATAAATACTCGTTACGTGATTGCTTATATTTTTCTTATAATATCGTTCCAACATCAAATATTATAATACTTAACCTTCTTAACCTAGAAGTGCTTCGATGTCTCCTCTCAGAGACAATTCAAAGCATTTTATCATTTTTCATTTTATTTACTTATTTTCTTAACTTTTGACAGGTAAAATTATGTAGATTAATTTTTCTGTAAAATTCAGCTTAAAAAATCCTATATATTAATTTTTCGCACAAATAAACAAGTCTTCTTATTCAGCAAATATTCATGCATCGAATTACTTTTCAGAACTTTGAGGGTTAATCTATATAAATAAAAATGAATGTTTGTCTGTATGTCCCTAATGCCTTCCTAAACCTTTCATCCTATTGAGATAAAACTTGATCATCTTATCACTTACACCCATGGAATGGTTATATGCATAGTACTATTATCTAAAATTATGATTTTGAATGTTAATTGTATCTATTTACCAAGGATAAATCTCGAAACAACTCGCAGAAGAGAAGCAATAGATTCAGTAGAAATGCTAAATCCATGTTAAAGGTCAATATAGCATAGTTATTGAACACAAATGTCATGCAATTCATTCTCAGGAGCTAACAGCTTTATTGCAGATTATGCGAGAAAATTTGGGGGAAACCGAATCTGCGGGTATTAAAATTTAATTAATTGTTAATTTTTTCTGTAACTTCCAAAAATATTGAAGTGCAAATACATTTTCACCATCTTAATTTTCAAAAAATTATCTTTTCAACTATGTTAACTCTTTCATGGTTTAAATATATTTTCTATGTTTGATCCATTTTATAAGAAAATATTTGAATCCCATTTTCTAACATTAAACTTGAGAATTCTAAACGGGTATTAAGCGAATCACGAAGTGCAATAAATGGTTTATTTCGTTATCCTTCTGAAAGAATACCAAGCTGTACAATTCTAAAAGAATACACAAATATAATAGATAAAAATGAATATTTTTTGTTCGTATTGTATATACTTCGTACTGTTCATCCGTTTTCCACAAAACATCACGAAATTATTGTTTAATTGCCCTTAATTTTATTTTTTCGGTGACAACAACGCGATTGGCACCGGCTAGTATTAATATATTTGGTAACTACCAAATATATACCGATTTCCAGTATGTATTGTGTTTCCAAAATAAATTCCAACGATGTTTACAAAAGAGAAAATAATAATGGAATTTTTGAATGCCCATGTCTCTAACCGCGAGAGGAAATTCATGTCTCTAGATGTGGGTTAAACAGGTCTGGTGAAAGTTCGTACGCCGTCTTCACACCACATTAGGGGATGTTTGACTAATGTTAAACTAACCCATACACCGAAATTTCTGTTATTTATCAGAATCCGAATTAGCATTGCTACAAAAAGCGAAGAGCAAAAGGAATGAAATTTCTTCGTTTAATTATCTACTAAAAATATCTATATCAAATTTCAAACCGAATAAGTTTATGATGTATTGTTCTATGCATATCAAAGCAATAACTCGCAATGTAGCAACGTAGATGAATAAAACTTGATATGGGGGGTCTTGTGATTTATATTGTATTTCTGTGCCAAATTTTCATATCAGCCTATCAATATTATATATCCTTATATATCCAAAATACAGATTCGCTTTTCCCTACTATACAAGGAATCACAAAAATCTCATGTGTGAGATTCTGAGCGCTTGTAATACCCGAATTATTGCTTAAGATAAAAAAAATAATATTCATGTGTGAGATTATTAGCACTTGTCGCACCCAAATCATTGCTCAAGATTCAAAACTAACGCTCTTCTATATACTTATAATAAAACTCAATGTGTGTGTGTGTTTGCGCTCTACAGGCCAGACCGTTGAACCTACAGCTACCCTATTTGGTATGTGTATACCTTGGAAGTCAGGAATGCGCACCTCGGACCCTGTTTTCAAATTTTTAATTAGAATTCGAATGAATTAAAATTTAAGCAAAATGTCGACGTTTTTCCGCTATAACTGCCTAAAATATTAACGCACAAACAAGATTTTTACACCACTTTAATGATTAAAAAATTAGCTTTCTAACTGTGTAACTTAAGCTTCTATTCTTAACGAATTTATAAATAAATATTTTAACCATGTTTTTTTAGTACGCGACTGGATAAAATAAAACAATGACGGAAGTTCAAATTAAAAAAAAACAATAATCGCAAATTAAATCTAAAGAAATGTAACTTTTAGCACGTGACTGGATGAAATAAAATAAGTATAAAATGTGATATTTTCTTTAAAAAACGCAAGACAAAGGATTCTATGATCGTTTGCAATATTTAAATCATTAAAACAATAAATTATCTTTAGTTACACAGGATATGCATTCAAATTCCGGTCCGATGGCTAATTTGTAAATTATTATTAATAGCCATATACATATCATTTAATACTATTAATTTTATCTAAATGAAATAAATAATTACATTTTATGTAGCTTGAGTTAAGCAATGCATTTATGAATAATGAGTTTTAGATTTCTTCATACTTTGCTCTGTGAGCCATATTTTACAAAATATTTTTATTAATATTTTAAATAAAAGTTTCTACATCAACCAATCTTCCAAATCAATAATTAAAACTGACTGATTTATAAAATTAAAGAATATGTGGGGATTAAGGAAAACGTGTTCTTTTAGAACTTTCCATCCAGCATCATAAAGAAAATATTAATTTCAAGCCAATCAGTGCCCGGAATTACTTAAAGACTAATGAATATGTGATTTAATTGAAGATTTTAGAACGCATTACTCATGTCAAACTCGCTGGTCGCCAAAGGCGGCTAGTGGGTAAGATTCTCAACACTTGTGGTATTCCATGTTTTACTCCAGATCTAAAAGTTTAACGCTGGAGAAATGAGACCACATTTTTTTTAAGAAGTTTGAAAGACACTGAAATCATTCCCACAGATTTGAATTCCATTTTTACATGAAATGTTTCTGTTTGATGACCCGCATTTTGAATGAAATTCTTTGAGTTTCGATTTACTCTAAACCTTTTAGACAAAATTTAAATATTACCGTATCATTTTTAGATTCATCTTTGTATAAACATACCTATTATCGAATATCATGGTTATGCTTTGAGGAAAATAACATATTAAATACTATTATCATTCGTTTTTTAGGGCAACACATATATAAAGATTATAAAATTTATTACTCCTTATTCTCTATCTTAGAGCCATTTATTGATTAATATGGTATATTTTAACTACAGTTTCCTTTATTTTATGCAATTGTAAAGATATCCATATCGTTAATCTCAAAACAAATAAAAGATATTACATATGAATTGTAATTCTCGTCTATATATATTTTGCCAAATGATTGTTAAGCGTTTCTTACTAAATATATTTAGTGCAGTCGATTCCTTTTAAAGAAAAAAGTGAATGCTGAAATATTTAAAAAAAATAAAGAAAATTAAAATAATATAAATATTTTCCTTTTATTATGAAACCGTATCACTTTACTAAATGTAACACTTCTTTTTGTACATGTTAAATAAGTAGTTATGCTATTATTAAATAATAAGTCAAATTATTCTTAATCTATATTATCAAATGTTCATTACTTTGGATTTAATTCATTATTATTAACTTTATTAAATTTATTTTTATTCTTATCATCATGGATATTAATTATTAACTTTTTAATTACCATAAATTCGATTCTTAGTTTTAAAAGATCTTCGAAATATTGAGGTACAATTTATGCAAAATTAAATTCATTAGAAGTGAAACGATCATATATTTACTTATAATGAAATTTTGAAAATATTTTCCAAGATGTCTTAAGAAACTCGCTGCCTTATTATCTCTTTTAATTACAGGCAATAAAAATTACGAATTCTCAATATTCCAAAACCGATAAAAGTGTTTACAATTTTTTCGAAATATTTTAAAATATTCATACCTAGCTATTTGCCACGACTCTGTTGGCGTGGAAATTTTGATGTGTATGTAGAAACACTAAGAAATACTGACAAATAAAAAAATGAAATAAAATAAACCTAACCGAAGAGTAATACATTTAGAAGTCTAAGCATATACAGAAAATATATAACATAAATAAATTTAACAACAAAAACACACAACTAACAGAAAAACAATTTATTACATTGTATACCCAAATTAAAACAAAACAGCTAGTCAAGTTTGGTAATATCCATTTTATTTAAGGATCCAGATGGAGATAGCTACAACAGTATTATACACATCGTTTTTAAACTTTTAATTAAAATGAAAACACATTTGTTAACAGTCACGTGCGAAATTTCAACCTCAGTTGGCGTAACGCATATGTCTGATTTTCCTACGCCAGTTGGGGTAACGCAATGCAGATTAGAATTTTTTTTTATTTCCTTTATTACGTTTTCTTTTAATTTAAAATTACTTCAAAATGAATCCAAAATACAGATTCGTTAAGAGCATTTGATTTTAAATCCATCAAAAACAAAGAAAAAAAATAGAATCGTTTGAAATAATAGATCAAAATTCTGCTAAACCTAACCTCTACTCTGTTGGGGTACTAACTCGGAGCCTTACTCATCTTTGGCTGGATTTGGCCTCATTTTTTTGGCTCGAAAGTTAGTTTTTATTTAATAAAATTGGACCACTCGATGAATCGGAATAAAAAGCAGCCTATGTTCTATTACTGACTCTGATGTTTCTCAGTACTGCATTTCATCACATTCCGTTCAGCAGTTCTGGCCTGATTGAGTAATAAACATCCATCCATCCAAAATAAATCTATAGAAGGTCTCATGCGTTTTTTGCTGACACAGTGGTTTTTCTCATAAATCATTAAGAACTCATTTTTTCTCCAAAGTGTTGATTAATCATCTAGTCTATTTGCAGATTTTTTTTCATCTTCTGCGGTACATCATTATTTCTAATAATGGGACTTCTTGCAATCGAGAAGAGCCATAAAAAGATTTCTTTCATCATCATGATTAGAGAACAGATTAAAAATAAATCATATTTCACAGTTTGAAACGCACTTTATAAAACCCAAAACACAACGAGGAATCATTTGTCAGACAAGATTTTGCATTATCTCTAAATTACTGAAAAGGACAGGCATTCAGTACATCCGGAGATATTTTAGATATCAATTGTTAAATAATTCGGACCTGCGGTACACCAACTTGTCATTTAAAAAAAGACTCCAACAATATTTCATCTCGAATGATAAACTACTATAAAAGGGAAAGATAAACTACTGTAGACATCTGTTGGCTTTCAAGTTTTGGATAAAAATATCAAAAATCATTTATGTAATTGTCTGTATTGCAAGACTTATCATTCCTGCGAAAAATGTGATAAAAGATGCCTAATTTATCATTCAACGGACAAATATTATTTTATTAAATATTTATGCTAGCACTGCATAACTGAAAAATATAAAACAAAAAATTATGATCTACCTATATAATGCCATTTAAACATTTAAAGTCTATAAAAACCATTCATAATATATATATATATATATATTTTAAATTACAGACCATTAACATCCGTATATCTTTTGCAATACGCATTCCAAAGAAATAAATTTTAATCTAACAGCAACTACTTTTATTTCCTAATCAATTCATAAATATGTGAAACCCATAGTTTCTGAGAGAAAAATATTTGAATTAATGATATAGTTTTCCTGGAATATGAAACTGTCCATTCAAATAATTGCCAAGTCATAGAATTCAGTCGTTTCATAATTCATAATGTAATAAAGAATGAAATAAAGCAGAATTAATCTTTAAAAAAACCTAAAGAAAAACAAAAAAGGAGAGTTTTCAGAAGCGAGAATGGGCAGTCGTAAGTGATGAGACCGTTCATCTGACAGACCCATCAAACACAGTCACACTTACGGGACATGGAGAGGAAATTTCTTTATTTCAGTCGAAACAAGAAACTAAATTGGAAAGGAAAATCCATTCAAACGTCGTTTCAAATTGTTCATTGGAAATCAATGCTACGGACTCTTGCCAGCAATTTATCACTATAAATCACGCTGAAAATTTTACTTGGTTACATTAATATTAATCTTTCATACGACTCGAAGACAATCAACATTAATGTCAGTAAGAATTTTGGAAAGTAATTTATAGTAAAACTCAGCAAAATTTTAAAAATTTCCATTGCAAAGATTGAAGGTCATCATTGAAGCGAAATTTTCATTTACTCTAGAAGAATATGCTGTCATGTATTCTAATTTTCTATGATGATTGAATTTTACATTTAGTCAAGATTGTGACTTAATACGGAATTTTTTCGCTAGTATTTTCAATCAATCATTTCTCACTTAAATGTTAATATGAGAAAGGAAACTAAATCACTTAAAATGTTTCAAATTAGAAAAAAAATGAACACATTTTTAAAATCTAAACTTAGTGGTGACATAGAACACTTATGTATGATACGATTCAACATGAAACTTAATTCTTCTTCTTTAGCTTAAATATCAGATAATTAGCATACTTGAATTCGTCCTTTAAATTGATATTTTTCTCTTACTTTTTCGATATAATGAGACAGTTTAAGATTAAAATTAGTAAGGTACGAGAAAAAATGGTGGTAAATTAAAAGAAAGAGACTATTCACATAAATCTCAGGAATGTAACTTAATTATGTAATTGACTATTCGCTTGTTATTAATTAATCAAAGAACGTAATTAGTGATTTATTTATGTTTTTTATCGATATAAAAATTCAAATTTCACCAGCGAACTGATAGAAATGAAAGAAGCTCTTTCCTTCTATTCATTACCTTACTCCTCACATCTGACAGGCCATCTTTTCAATCTCAAAATCGGCACTGGAAACCATTAGCAATTGTCAGGGTCACTAAATTTTACATTTATGTTTATTTAAATTCATTCTTTAATTTGTTTTTATATATTTCCTGTATGGCAACCAAAAATATAAAAGTAGTTTCTTTGGTGTTTTTTTTTTGTGGATCGGCAACGGGGGAAAAAAGGAAGGAGAGGAGAATAAAGATGGCGATGTGATTGTTTAGAATTGTGTGTGATTTAAAAAGGAAAGTTTTGATGTTGAAAGTTGTGAGTTGAAAGAAATGTTTAATAAAGAAGATTATTTTTTAAAAGCTTGAACTTTATTTGCCTACACGCAAGCCACGACATAAATGTGCAGAGAAATAACCCAATGGATTTCGAACGAATTTGAAGAAGTGACATTTTAAAGGATTTTGAGAATTTGAAGAATTCCAAGATTTCTAATATTTCGACTCTGGTGAAGAGTAAGCTATTTTTATTATTATAGAGTTTGTTGAAAGAAAGTATATAATTTATAATATTTATTGAAGTTTATTTAGAAAAGTTGCTTTAGAAATGGCGTTTTTAGGAAGATCAAAGAAGGTAGATTTGCAGTGTTGGCGGAGGAATTAGGAGAAACTATTACGAAAGATATGAAAGTTGTTGATTTAAAAAAATTAATACTAGGAAGTACGGAATATGAGGAGGAGTTTGTGAAAGAATTATTAGAAAGAATAGTTAATGAAAGAGAGGAAGGAATTAAGCGTCAAAATGAGTTTGAATTAGAAAGGAAGAGACAAGAAAATGAGTTTGAATTAGAAAAGAAGAGACAAGAAAATGAGTTTTTATTAGAAAAGTTGAAGATAGAGGCATCGTTTGTGAGTAGTGGTGTTGGAAGAGAAAGGAGTTCTCAAAATGAAAGGATGCAAGAACAAGTTGAATTGCAAAGGTTAATGCATAGCTTTGATCCCAGAGAAGGTGATATAAGTTTTTATCTAATATTATTTGAAAGACAAGCAGGAATAGTGCAGATTAAAAATTAAAATTGGGTAACTAATCTAATTGGACTATTGCCGTTGGAAATGGCGAATTTAATTGCCCGGGAACCTGAAGAAAAGGCAAACAATTATGAGCACGTGAAGAGTATATTATTGAAAAGATTTAAATTGAGCCCGGAAGCATTTAAAAGTCATTGTAAATCGTCTGAAAATACTTTTCGAGATTTTGGGTTTGAGTTGGAGAATTATTTCAACGAGTGGATTATGGGATTAAAAATTAATGATTTTGAAAGTCTGAAACAACTTGTTATTGTGGAGCAGATGAAGGAACAGGTATCGAGAGATATTCAACAACATTTTATTGATTATTGGAGTAAAATTATTACAGTTGATGCTCTTTCTGAGAAGTTAGAGGAATATGAAAATGCAAGGCAATATAATAAAACCTCTTTGTATCCATCGTATAGAAATTTCAGTCAAGAAAAACAAAGCTATTTTAATAAAAGAAATCATATCTTTGGTGAAGAATATAGACAAGAGTCGAGTAATCACAGCAGATTTGATAAGCAAAATTCTTTCAAAAACCCAGTTACGTGCTTCAACTGTGGGCGAGCAGGACATTTAGCCAGATTTTGTCGGGATAAGAAAGAAGGGAGAGGAAGGACTGAGGTTAAAGCGGCGGAAGTAAAAGTTCTTGAAGAAAAAGAGAGCGAAAGCAAAGTAGTTACTGCGAGATTCAACGGTGAGGTTGTAATGGAAAATCAGAAAGGGGTTGCTGTTCAGCCAAAGATGTTTGATCTTAAAATAGTAAAAACTTCATATGGAGGAACTGAGTTCGAAGCTATTGTAGATTCAGGGACACAAATAAGTGTGTTTAGAAGCAGTGTGGTGGGTAAAGAAGTAGATTCTAAAGGATACATAATGCTGCAACTTGCGTTTGGTACGTGTTTAAAGGCTAAACTAAAAGAAGTGGAAATTGGATTAGTGACGAATTCGTATATTACACCTGTAATTAAGACGATAGTGGCAACTCTGGATGGACTAAATGCTGACATATTATTGGATATGGAAACGTATGAAGCATTGAAGGAACAAAAGAGAATGTACAATCCAACTGTAACAGTTGCTGTGAACTTAAGATCAGATGCACAAAATGAAGCAGTGAATGTGAGTGTGAATAATGAAATGGAAGAAGGGGAGCCGATAATAGGGAAGTATGATGCTGAAGAGAATAACAGAAATAAAGCAGAGATCTTTAAGAATCAACAAAGGAGGTGCAATACTTTTCAAGAAGCATGGAGATCGGCTAAGCAAAACAATGGAGGATATGTGTTGGAGGATAATATGCTATACCATGAAGAGATTATGTGTGGAAATAAGGTAAGACAGCTAGTGATTCCTGAAATTAGAAAGAACAAGATATTAGAAATTGCACATGAATCAGTATTTGGAGCACATTTAGGAGCTCGGAAAACAATTCAGAGGATCAAATTCTCATTCTATTGGCCAGGTATGAGCAAGGAGATTAGAGCATATTGTAGTTACTGCCATGGTTGTCAATGCAGAAAAGTAAATCGTTCAGTTGATAAGATTCCAATAACACCTGTATGTCGTCCCGAACTACCATTCCAAGAGGTAAATTTAGATCTAATAGGTCCTGTAGAGCCAATATCATCACAGGGACATAAGTATATTCTGTGTTTGATGGATCAACATTCTAGATGGCCAGAAGCAGTCCCTCTAAAATCTTTGACGGCTAAGAATACGTGTGAAGCTCTGCTGGAAATTTTCAATAGGACCGGAATTCCCGAAGTGATTGTAATGGACAATGCAACTAATTTTACATCAAGTTTAACGCAAGAGTTTTTTAAAATTTTAGGAGCTTGTCCACGCTTTTCAACACCGTACCATCCGGAAGGAAATGATTTAATTGAGAGATGGAATCAAACTTTTAAGAATATGCTGCATCATACTATCAGAGAGGAAGGAAGAAGTTGGCATAGACAAATACCATTTTTACTATGGGCTTATAGAGAAGTTCCAAATGCAACGACAGGTGTTCCACCTTTTCTGCTGATGTATGGAAGAGAACCAAAAGGTCCGCTGTCGATATTAAAATCAGCTTGGACTGGAGAGATATTATTACCTCTAAACATGAAAGGATCAGTAGAGAATTATTTGAAGGAGTTAAGAGGAAAGTTAGAGGTAGCAACAAGAAAAGCAAAATTGACAAGTGAGGTACAACAAAGTAAGTACACCGAATATTACAATATTAGAAAGAAACCTCGAGAATTTATACCAGGAGATCAAGTGCTTGTATTAATACCGGACTCAACCAATAAATTTTATGCTAGATGGATAGGTCCTGTTGAAGTTGTGAGCAGAGTAAAACCAAATTCCTACTATTTGAGGATGCCTGAAGGGAATTTAAGGTTGCTCCATGTAAAAAAGATGAGGGAATACAAAGCAAGAATTCAGACTGTTGGAGTGGTTTATGATATTGATGAGGAATTCGGTGATATATACGAAACACCAAAACTTTCAATAGCTGAGAGAAATGATGAAGCATTAGAAAGAGTGAATGTTGAATACCTAAGAGAGACACAACAAAAGCAGTTGAAGGATTTACAATATCGATACAAAACGTTGTTTTCTGGAAGAATTAAACGAGCTAAGGTTGGGGAGCATGTGATAAAGTTAAAAGCTGGAGAGGAAACCATGAAACCCAAAACTTATAAGATACCGGAGAATTTGAAAAGAGAAGTGGATGCACAAATAGATGAATTATCAGAGTTAGGATTAATTGAACATGTAGTAAGTGAAATAGCACACCCAGTAGTATGTGTTCATAAGAAAGATGGAACCATAAGGTTATGCATAGATTTCAGAAGTTTAAATGCACTAACTGTACCTGATGCATATCCGATGCAGAATATGATGGAGTTGAATTTCTTAGTAGGGAAGAAAAATTTTATAACGGTGATAGATATGTTGAAGGGATATTGGGCTATACCAATGGATGGAAGCAGCAAACATTTAACAGCTTTCCGAACTCACCGAGGTCAGTATCAATGGAATGTATTACCATTTGGATTAAGGAACGCTGCTGCAACTTATCAAAGAGCCATGTCTAAAATGGTCCAACCTATATCTGATTTTGCTTGTGCTTACATTGATGATTTAGCAGTATTTTCTGATACGTGGGAGGAGCATATGGAACATTTGGAAGAAGTTTTCAAAAGATTGGAGTATTTTAATTTCTCAGTAAATTTGGACAAGTGTGATTTTTCAAGACAGAAAGTTAAATACTTGGGACATGCAGTTGGTTCAGGTAGGCACGCACCTGATGAAGAAAGAATAAAGGCGATTCAAAACTTAAAATCTCCCAAGACAAAGAAAGAACTGAGGAGTGCATTAGGATTATGCAATTTTTACAGGAAATATATTCCAAACTTTGCAAAAACTGCTTTACTATTAACAAAACTTACTAAGAAGAAAGTGCCGAATGAAATTCCATGGAGTAGAGAGGGTGAAAAAGCATTCAACAAGTTGAAGGCCGCATTGTGTGGAATTACAGAATTAAAAGTTCCTGATATAGAGAAACCATACTACTTGCACACGGATGCCTCGCAGACAGCAGTGGGGTGTTGTCTTGGCCAAATGGATGAAGGAAACAATGTACATCCAATAGCTTTTGGAAGCCAGAAACTGAGTCCAACACAACAGAAGTGATCCACAATCGAGCGAGAAGCGTATGTTATTATTTGGGCTTTGAAGAGATTTGAAACTTTACTTTGTGGAGCTAAGATCTTCTTGCTAACCGATCATAATCCGCTAGTGTTCCTTACGAGTGCTGTGCCCCAATGTCCAAGATTGCAGAGATGGACGTTAGCCATTCAACGCCATGACATCGAGGCAAGTCGCATAAAAGTGTCAAAACTAAGCAATGCAGATGCGCTATCTCGACTGTAAATAGAAGAAGATGAATTAGAACTTTATAGAGAATTTAAGAATTTTTAAGAATTTAAATTATTTATTAGTAGGTAAAGCCTATTGATAAGTGTAAATGATGTGACCCTTATTAATTTTTTTTGCCATATTAAATCTTTGGATCTAAAATGACTCTGGGGGGAAGGTGTCAGGGTCACTAAATTTTAAATTTATGTTTATTTAAATTCATTCTTTAATTTATTTTTATATATTTCCTGTATGGCAATCAAAAATATAAAAGTAGTTTCTTTGGGGTTTTTTTGTGGATTGGCAATGGGGGAAAAAGAAAGGAGAGGAGAATAAAGATGGCGATGTGATTGTTTAGAATTGTGTGTGATTTAAAAAGGAAAGTTTTGATGTTGAAAGTTGTGAGTTGAAAAAAATGTTTAATAAAGAAGATTATTTTTTTAAAGCTTGAACTTCATTTGCCTACACGCAAGCAACGACAGCAGTGTTAACAAATTTATCCCAAAATATCAACAGCCTCATCTGCTGCATTAAAAAATCATGTCTCCATTCCTGTTCCTGTGGGAATTGATGGAAAGGTTGGCGCCAATGCAATCGCCAAAGCCCCACTTGAGTTGGATCAACCCAATTCTTCCACGTCAGAAGATGTTGAAGCAGTAGCAAAACGTAAACGCTTCTTAAAGTATCCGACTACGTGCGAAGGAAAAAATTTTAAAAATTGGATTTTTTTTTAATTGTTCCAAACTGTGGTTTATAGATGTGTAGTCAATTATAATACAATATACTATAAATACCAGAAGGTTGTATGAAAATATTGCATAGTTTGAGAAATAGGAAAATTTGAAGTAAATTGTAATGAAATTGAACCAAAACGTCGAACACTCTATACAAAATGGTAATGAATCAGTCTTATTTTTCTGTGTACATAAATGATGGAATCTAATGATGAATGAAATGAAACAAAATATAAGAAACATTTCGAGTTGAGAAAAAGTTATGGGTCAAATCATATGCATGTATGAATTTTGTCCATAAATTTATAACTTAATTTTTTAAAACATCTATAAATGAAAAGATTACATCAAAAATAATAAAAAATGTCATTCATTTCATTGCCCTTATTATTTAAAACAGATGCTGATTTTTTTATGTAAATATCTCTCTTAGTTTTTGAAATATCTTGTTAACAGGGGAAAAATTTTATGAACATTAATGTTTTGAGTAAATTGAATTTAAAGAAAAATTTTAGTTTTAAAAATACGTGATCCTGGATGATATGCCAGGTCTTCCTTTTCCTAAATAATATAATAAATATAAACTATTTCGGAAGAAATTATAAACTACAAGAAATAACAACTGAACAAAAAATCGCCAATGTAGTCGATAACCAATGTTTTTTACGTGGTCGGATACCTTAAGCAAACTTTCAAAAAGCCCTCCATTCCTTATCTCAGGTGCTCCAGACACCTTTCTTCGATCATCACAAGACTCCGCACGGGCCACTTCAAAGGCATGAAAAAAGCACATGACAATACTAGATGCTACTCCATTTGCAAGCATTGCCTCTCATCTCAATGAAGCCCGGAACACATCTTCAGCTGCCCTGTCATTGCTGTTGACTCTCTGGCCCTCTTTCGAGGGAAGATGCCTTCAGGCTCCGAGGCTCGCTGAGCTCGCCCTAAAGGATTTTGGACTTATTTGGATTTTTTTATCTATAGAAAACGACAATAATTACCGAAATAATAAGATAATTACCAAATGCTTTTCAGATTTGTCACATTATAAACTATTGCTCATTTGAAACACTTGAGGGAAAACAGATTTTTTTAATTTTTCGGTATTTTCGTTGATTATTACATTTGGACTTATTTGGATACTCTACAGGTTTAGAGAACATGAGCTTCCTGCATAGAAGTTGTGTACTCGTAAAGTGCACTTATGTGATTAACTGTCCGAAATGCAATTGTCTGGTCTTATAGCTGAGGTCCTAATAGGCAAGCATCACACTCTTGTGCCAAAGTTTCAAAAAAGGTGTTATCAGTTAACTTACGACAAAATTACAGAAAAGACTACTTTCAAACAATAATCTCATTCCTTAAATAATTATATTATAAAAGAAAGGAATTGTGTAATTCATATTACAGGAACACTGTTAATAGATAAGTATTACAAAATTTGATATTCAAGGAAAATGCAAAGGTTATTGTAGAGAAGAGTATTTTTAGTTAATTTTATCAGCTAAATGAAAATGCATTATATATTTTTTAATTTGAAAAAAGCTCTGTGGAATCAATAAATATAAAATTCTCTCTGTGGGTTTGAAAAAATAAATATAATTGAAATACATAGTTAAACGAGCTGGTATCCAGCAGAAGAAATAATTTGAAATATCGTTTGGAATACTACCAATACTATTAATTAACTGCTTAATAGTAATTATTTTGTATTCAAGAGCTTGTTTTTTATAAACATTTAGGCATAGAAATTATTCATTTTTCCCAACATTTAAGTTTAATATTTTCTCATTCCTGCACCAATAATCGTTTCAATTTATCTTTACAGGAAATGGAGTCTTTCCGAACTTTTTTTCTTAAGGACTTCCATTAAATTCCGGATGAAATTTATATCAGGGCTTTTGAGTGCAATGTCTATAAGATGAGCAACTATATAGAGGTCGGGAGCACACTAGATAAACTTTTTCCTTCAGTATCATTGTCCTGATAAAATTGCCAATTTTTACCAAGAGAAAATTTCAGCACGCATTTCTTAATTTTTTTTTCTTTAAAATGTCGAGGTATATCTTCTGATCCACACTCCCTGCAATAAAATTGCTGGTTTCCGGACCAGTTTCTTAAAAAGAGAGATCCTGGCCAGTTTCGATGCACCTATATGTTTCATAATTGCTTTCAATTTTTTATCTGAAATTTCTCTTCCGATTATCTCCAGACGTAAGGCTTTCCATCCAATCCAGAAATTTCGAATTTGCTCTCTTCAGCAAATAAGACATTTTTACTAAGAATAAAAATCCTTGTTTTCTAGTTCCTTGGGAATTTCCGTCCTTACTTTGCTAATTTAAGTCTTAGTATGATTTGGCTTTAAAGGTAGGTCTTTGGGTGGCTTTTCTTCCATCTTCCATCTGCTTTATGGAACACACTTGACGGGTTGCATTTTTTTCTAATTCCTTTTTGGCAAGAATAGATAGGTTTAGTGCTCTAAGGAGTGGATTTCCTTTTAAATTTCTGATTAAATATCGATCAACTACTTCTTTTAAAATCTTATTTTGGGTTATCTTAAGCTTATTTTATGCCTTATTATTGGTTTTGAAGTATTTGATGATGTCCTAAGCAATTGAATGATTTCTGAGAACAATCTCATATTTCTGGCACATAACTTAAATCTTCAGCAGGCTTAATAATCAATTATCTTTACTCAATTCTCCATTGGCGCCTTTGCCTTGATATTTTACTTTAATATTTAATTCAATAGTAAATGAAAATAACACATTTAAGAAATTCCCCTGAATAATTAAAACACTAACAATAAAGATGGCAGTGATTTTTGCATAGAGTTGCAATTATTTCGTGCTTAATTGTGAAATGTTTGAGTTTGGCTTATGAACTCTGTTTCAGAAATTTTACATCTATGTCTAAATTTTTAATTACAATTTATTAATTGACAGGTACTGTATTTAGCTGTACAATAAAGTCACTGTTAAAAAACCCTTTTCGTGATTTTCCTAAGTAAAATATTTTGGTAGAGCAAATTTTTTCCTATGGTGCCCGAGTCGTACTCTTGACCCTAGTTGGCGCAATCGAAAAACAAGATATGCTAGTTGGCTTAAATCGCTGACGGATTTAAGCCAAATGAGCGGACTTGTAAAGTGTCATAAATCACAGCATAATGCATAATTGTGGAGAATTCATTCGCAATGTCTTAATGTCTTCGTAAAACTTATAGAAATAGTGGTTACTTATTCTATGATACACATCATCTTTTATCGCTGCACTATTTTTATTTTTATTGTCCGTAACTTATCGTTAAGCTATTGCTATTTTAAGATCATGCAGAAAATTCATTTCAGAAATATACTTACAACTCTCTTTATTCAGTATACCTCACACCAGTATTCATATTCTGAAAACAGCCATCAGAAAATACTGAAAGTTTTTTCGCTAAATTTTCAAGGACTAAAAATATTACTTTTTCAACTAATATGTCAAGTTTGACGTCACTTTGCAGTTTTTTAGCCCCTCATTAACTGAGCATAACATATATTTTTATCAAATAGTATTTATATGATTCTCCTGTAGAGCGGCGATATATTTGTTTTTAGTCACTATGAAGCGGAAATATCAAAAAACATTTACGACGCAAGAGAATATTTTTGTGAGAAGGGAATGATGTAGCTAGGGTTGCAATCAAAATAGAATGCGAAAAGTTTCGAGGCAATTCATTACGCAACGAAAACAAAATGAGTGGAGAAGGGATGTCATTTATTTGGGTCCCATAGCCTCATTTATTTTTGACAAAAACATCCATTTGCGTCGTAAACAATTAATGATGTAATTGCATCCCCTGAGTGAATGACAAATTAATGATTACGGGTATTTTAACCCTAAAAATGAGAATTGACCTTTCACATTCGTTTTTGTATTAATATTACACCAAAACACTAAAACGCTAAAATCACTTTCTGCTTCATTTAAAAGTCTCTGGAGCTCTGCTTCATAAAATGATCTTTAAATTACATGATATTTTGAGGCCTAAGTTTTGGAGCCATCTGCCAGGACCTGTTTATAACCGGGATACTAAAAGGGGTCTGTGATCTTAAAGACGTCGTGCAAAGACATAACTGAATTGCTTTCAAAAGCATCAGCCGAAACTAGTTGGAAAAAAGTACAAGGGCATTGATGGTCAGAAAATAGGAAGCTACGGGATCAGTCCATTCAATGGAGCTAAAAATAGAATAGGGGTGATCAAAAATGTATCGTTAGAGGCCTCACAGACCGCACGTCCACAGTTAAAGGTTAAATCTCTCAAATAGGATAGTACGCTTAATTTAGGAGCATCAAATATGCTTACCTTCACATCACTCAAATGCGTTACATACATATTTTGAAGGTATCTAGAACGACCAGAAAACTAATAAACAGATATAAAATATGCAACAAATACAATTTTTTGACGACAAATAGGACTTTTGTCTTTGTTTCCTCGTGATATTCAGATATCTATAGTTGAACTTCACTATTAAATTCGTATCTCTTGTAAAAGAGGAATATTCTTTGTGATAGTAATGTGCTACCATATATAAATACCCTTCTTTATTGTAGTTTAATATATGATGGTCTGTCGCCTATTTATTTTGTTCATAAGTACTGTTTGTTGATCATTTCTCATTACGTTCTAAATTGTTTTCTTTAGTTACCACTATTTTTAGATTCACTGTTGTACGAAAATAGTTAAAATAGGTTATAATCCATTTCGGAAATATTAGGTTGTTCGGAAAGTAATTTCGTTTTTTCCTGACAAAGGATTTAATTGCATTTTTCGCACCCAATTTCATACTTAAACCGCAAAATCATTTTATGTTTTAAGAGCTGATATAGCAAGGCTTGAGTGTGAAAAAGTGCAGCTGATTCTTCGCAGTAGTTTTTGGATGGTGCCCTTTTAAATATGGAGAGCAATAAACAGCATTTTCGTCATTTTTTTCTTTTTTGCTATAAAAGGTAAAAATGCTGTTCAAGCCAGAAATAAATTAGCCAATATGTGTGGAGAAGATGTGTTAACAGTACATCAGTACCAGAACTGATTTGCAAAATTTTTCCTTCAAATGAGGAGGCCAAAAACCACCTCGATCAGTTTTTTTTACAGCAAAGACCAAAACTTTTATGAGCGTGTAATCATGTTACTACCAAAAGGTATTAGACCAGAATGGCAGTTTTAAAATTTAATAAATAATTTATTCATTAAATGAAAATTTCTTTTCATTTTGACAAAAAAATACGAAATGACTTTCCGAACAACCCAATAACTGGCTCGGTTTTTCTTATTACCTCAATCATACCATATTTTAAGTTACTCAGATTTGCGTACAAACTAAAAAAGAATAAAATGAATTATTATTATTTTCTTAGCAATACACCAAAACGATACATACCTTTCAAATATAAACCGATTACAAAAAAAAAGCTCAAAAACTTTCTAAAATTAGTATATGTTTTGAATTGTCGAAAACCATTTTCATAAAAATTTTATAGAAAAAAAACTCTAAAAAGGAATGAAAATTTCTTCGAGATTCGTCTCCAACTGATTTTCAAATGATTTGTCATGATAATTTATTACATTTCAGCATGTTCTCAAAAAACAAGATTGTTCTCAGTTTAAGCAAGATTTAAACTATCACATATCTAAACTTTTTTTTAATTGCAATATACTGAATGTAATTCAACTTATTTTTGGTATTCATTTTCAATAAAGTAATTTTAAAACTACCAGACATTACTTACTAGATAATATTAGCAATAACTATTTAAGCTAAACTGATAATGTAAATTTAAATAGTTGACAAATAAGCACCTTCACATAGACATTAAAGTTACGAAAATAAAACGGCGATGCTCAAAAATAGCTTTAATAAAATATTAGCAATTCTCAGATCAACAACAAAAGTTATTTTTCAGGGATAAGCTTCTTCTAAAGAACTTCAGTTATTTCCGGAATGTTTAAAATACCCAGCAAACAAAAATATTTGCTGCATGCGTTGCTACGGAGGAGAGATTATTTGCCCCAACAGTTTGAGGCGAAGGCAGTCGGGAGAAGATCCAATATTTGGGATTTGGATATATATTGGATCTTCCCATCTTGTCCAGACGCATTAGGTGGAAACCAATATTCCTCGCACAAACCTGTTGCTGTGCTTCTCATCGATCATTCGGCTTTTTTTTTTGGGGGGGGGGATATCAATATTGAAACTCGGTGTTTACTAAAAAAATTTAGATCTATTTTTGGATTTTGGATATTTTTTGTCCATTCATATTTTCTATGGATAATACTATAATTCGTATTTAAGAAAGTCCGACTAGGGGAGGGGGAGGTTACTGATGGAATACATAAAAAACAGACAGAGAAAACAATTCGTGCTTATAAAGATCTTATGCCATTGAAGGATTTTGCTAAAGGAAAACGTCTTCGTCTAAAATTAAAAAAAAAACTGCATACACATGGCTCTTAATATTACCTATTAATGGACATTTCACGTTCAATGATTAGGTGATGTGGACACTTTGAATATCAAGGCAATATTGATAGTAAAAAACTACTTGAGATCTGATATTAAAGAATCATGCTTTACATTCTAAAGGCAGTTACCTACAGGATTGAAATTAAACAAAGTAGCATTATGAGAGACTGATGTATCATAAACAATATGAGGTTATTCTAAAGTCATTTATTTGTATTATTGAAATTAAACTAAGAAAAAGAGTAGATTAGATTATCATTGATTAGACTAGTAGATTATCAGTGAATTTTCGATATCATGGAATAGGACAAATTCAAGATATTCATATAATCTTATAAAATGATCTGTTTTGTTTTTAAAATTAAATATATATTATTAAATTATTAAAATTATGAAATATTTAATATATGTATCATAATCATACATTCGTTAAGTTCTTACTATACCAATTTGTGTAGCATAATAAAAACTAATAAGTTATTTTGTTTTCGAAATTTGTGTCAAGGATTTCAAATCAAAATCTTCAGCCTCTTGAAACAAGAACTGGACATGAGGATTAAATAGCAAAAATTTAAAAATTTTACAAGAAATTTTGGTTTTGAAAAAGCTGAAATAGAAAACACTTCTTGATCTTACCGATCATTTAATAAAATAATCACTTAAAAAATTGAAGGATAAATGAATAATATAGAAGATCATGAACTTACAGGAAGAATTTCTAAAATGAAATTCACTGAAAATATTTAAGAAAATGTTTATAAAAAAGATTGTAAGAGAAAGGCTTCGCTTGTCCGTGGTCTAATCAAACGATCAATTATTTTTCAAACTGTAATTGAAAGAGGATGCAATTTTTTAGAATATGACAACATGTAAAAATATCCGAAATGTTTTATATTTTTATTGGATTCAAACTTGCGACTAAATTTTGTGATCAATTAGGAGTAAACCGAAACCACGCCACTAGTTACAATAATTGAATTAAAAAAACATTTATGCATGCCCAAGAAAATAAATTAAATGTTTTGTTAGATGTTGATTCAGAGCTGTCAATAATAACTTATTAATGTTTCTTCATTTCATAATGTGTCTTAACATAATTAAAATTGAATTTTGAAAATGAGGGAATATCAATTCAGTCATCCTCATCGTCTCAAAATTCCAAGATGCATCCAAAAATAGCTCTAGATTTGTTAAAAACATTTATCCAGATTTATTTTTGCTTTGTTGTCTGAAACATGTTAAACTAGACTAAGGTTTTAGCAAAAAATACATTTAAATAAATTTTCTGTCGAAATTGATATATTTACCTTCTTAAATTTTTTTGCTGTGATGCAATAGTATGATTAATGAATTGAATATTTTTGTAAATAAAAAAGGAAACGAAATCTTGAAGAAAAATTTTATTTTCGTGTTAGGTAAGTCGAAATAAAGTTTAGAAATATTGTTAAATTGAGAATAAAACTTTCATTGTATGAAGAAAGGCATAAAATTCGCTTTTATAGTTGTAATTAAGTACTCAATGCCTGAATGATGCTAAAATGAATCTAATCAAAACTCAAGAGGGAAGAGGAACTTTTTTTTGTCATTCTAACGCCATTAATGTAAATTAGATTGAGTTGAATAATGTGATGAATTTTAAACACAGAAAGGAATTGAAATCATTCATTAAAAGTTATCTACCATAAAAACACACACATTTTTAAATGTAAGTGATGAAACTTTTGGAAAAGAAAATAAAAGCTGGTTTTTGAAAGGTCTCGATGATTTGGATTTGTAGAACAAAAAATAACTTATGGCCCTCAACATGTGGAGTTGTTTAAAGGAAAATCATCAAAACAATTATTCAAATCTTGTAATTTCAATCCTTCTTTGTCAGAAGAAAGATAGTGCTCATCAATCTCTAAATCTAATAAGAAAATTTGAAAAAAATATAATTATTCATTACCCTTCAATAAAAGTGTGTTAAATCAATCATATACAAGTCAAAAATGTTCCATTTCTCATTGCACTACATGAGTTTCCCATGATAAAAATAAACAATTATAGCCTCAAATATCTAGTCATTCAAAAAGATATTCGGACACTTGTCTTGAATAACTATAAAACTATATATCACATTAAAATAAAAACAGAAAAAAAAATATTTTAATATTGTTTTTACAGTTTGTACGGAATCTTTAATTGTTATTTCAGAATTATGATTTGATCTAGCTTTTAAAATATAATTGAAAGGCAAATAGGAGTCATGGAAATACTGGGAACTACTGAAATGAGAAAGTCAACAATCATGAAAGGCATCAATAGAATTAAATTTATTGCCACATTTTTAGTTTATATGCTTAAACGTACAATTTTCAATAGATATAAAGTCAGTTACAGAAAAAAATGGCAGAAAAAAAAAATTAGACAGATAGGATAAATAGGTTAATGTGCGAAATCTTGTAATAAGTCTTTGGAAAAATAAATCAGTTCGCTGTATGGAGCATACTTCAAAATTGAGAAAGTCTACCGTTTTTAACATAATTCACAGATTCAAAAAAGAAGTTGTGGTCATTGCAAGCAAAAATCAGGACATCCAAGGTCTTTTAATGAAAGTGAATAGAAGGTGCATTATGAAAAAGCTTACTTTAATGCATTAGCTATTGAAGTAAAGTTGATTCAGCAATGGAATTTCGGAAAATATGTAAATCATGAAGTTGAACTACCATATATGTTTCAAGAAAACATAAATATCGTGACAAAATACCTCAAAGAAAGTCCTGCAACAGCAAAGGAAATCAACAAGCTAGCATTTTAGCAAATACCATTTTAGCAATGTCATTAAATGATTGTAAAGTAGACAAAAAAATATTGAGAAAATACAGTTTTTTTTTATAAAAGTAAATAAAACATTTACTGATTAGATGGCAAACAAAATGTTTGGGGGAAATCAAATACAACTCTGCACGTCAAAAATTTCCGGTCTATTATCAGATACTGGGGTGGCAATCAAACACTCTGGGATTGTATGCAAGCACTGATGTCTGGGACTTCCCTTTTATCGGTTGAACAACGATTAAATCTGTCCATCTTTACATTATCAAGCAAATTTAAAGAAAAGTACAAGTAAGCTGGGAATCTCAAGAAATTTTAAACTGTATCAAAATAATGACCCAAAAAATAAAGGACGAATTATTGATATTTGCAAGTAAGGAATCTTCCACCACTGTCCTAGTTTTATTACAAATCCTGCACAAAGTTCAAACCTTAATCTCACTTTAAATGTGTGGAATTATTTGTAGATAAACATTATTAGCATCAAATTTCTATCAAGCATTGACTTTCTCTGATTGTGCCTTCACCATAAAATTTATTGAGATCTCAATTGGTTCTATGAATATAAGTAAAATGTGACAAATATAAGTATGTTTATCGACACGTGTTTTAAACCTTAAAAGTCGAAGAATATTTTCATTCATAAATTTATAAAATATTGTGAATTCCTATTAAAATAGAGCACGTGAAAGAAAGGCCTTATATTTATACACGAAACTAAGAACATATTTCACTGTAATATATTTGTAATTAACGTAAGTTCATTCAATTCATTACACTTCACCTATAACAAAACATCCATGATCTTATTCTAACACGGAATATTGAACTGCTTTATGTCAATGAATTGGCTGTTAAAAGTCTCTCAAGATTCGCAATCCTAAGCCTATAGCTCATCTGAATGATGAGTGCAGGAAGGTGTGTCTCAGTGACCAATCACAGCCTTCCACTCTTCACGTTTCTGTGCTGGTAAAATGAATGCTTGTATTAAGGGTATATTACAGAAGCTTCAGCTAGTCTGTATTATAAATATTTCCTCTGATGCGAATCTTTTTGACATCTAATTCTCTGAATACTATGTAATTATGTAAATATCCATTGGAATTAATTATATCAGTGCGTCTCAACCTTTCAGTATTAGTAGAACTATTTTTAACAATAATTTTCATCGCGTCCAGTTTACAATAGAAAGTTAAATTTAATTTTTGAAATGAAAACATAACAAAGAGATGACGTTAATTCCAGTATATTGTTTTATTGAGTATAATTTGTGTCTTCTATTTACATTTTATTCACTACAATTGATGAATATATACATGCAGTTAGGTTTATTTTTAATGTATCTTAAGCTATAGCTAAGTGAATTATTAAGATAAATTATAATCTCAGAATTCTAAGGAATGAAAATATGAATATATGTTTTCTTACCATGCAATGAAAGAGAGGTTACTTAATTTTAATCTAATCTTATTTAATCTATTATACATTGTCTTTCAAAACTCATATGGAAAAATTTATAAGATGATAGAAAACATCTAAACAAGCAATTTTCGCCATACATTGGATAGGCTTAGAGCAAGCTACCGCTATATGACGCTGTAATAGAAAGCATAAAGTGTGAGTTTTCCTACACATCGTCATTTCTACAGGGGATTTCGGAAAGTGTGGCGACGTACAGCAATCAGGAAAAGGGGGGCATGCATTTTATGTATAGTCTGACTACTGGGAAATGCTTTTGAAGCCGTAAGACTGTGCAGGTAGCATTTCCTGAGAAGACTCGTTGGAAGGATTGATCTGAGTGAGCTCACATCTCGGCCGGCACGCTCACCCGATTTCTCTGTATTGTTAAAGTGGGGTCATTTGAAGCTTAGTTTAGTTCAGTTATATTAGCTTCCCGTTGTGAAGCAACACTAGAGCTATTTTCGGGTCGACCTCGCCATTTTGAGACGCTGCCAGGTGAGAGGACGACACCTCATTTGACACCTTGCTCTCCACATGAGCGGGAGGATGTTTGGCCTCAAGGTGGTTAACGTGCAAGAGACCCTCTTACACCACGGTTTTTAAGTGAAATCGAGTCTCGAACCTGAAACCTTCAAGTCCCGAAGACGAGACCTTACCACTAGGCCACCGCGGCCCGGGAGTCATTTGAAAAGTCTCAAATACAAATGCCCAATCGGCCCAAGGAGGACCTTGTTCCTAGGATTTCTGTTGTTGCCGGTGCCGTCAGAGAAATGCCGGGTGTATTTAAAAAGGTGCTTCTCTCATTACTTCGCAGGTGCAACGCCTACATTACAACAACCTTTTTCTGTAATTGTAACATCCATGTTTTCAATAAAATTTTTAGTACCTTCTTTATCTATTGCTTTTTCATTCTTTAATGTGACAATAGAGGTTGGTCGGTTGTTTTATTGGCGCAAGAGCCAAAGTAGGTTATACTGCACCAGTAGTATGGTTGACATTAAGGTATGCCCAAAGTGGTTCAATGCTCGCTCTTCGCCCATGCATTGTATGGTAAAAATTGCTTACTTAGATCTCAGTTAGCACAGTCTGTTACACTATATACAATAGTAATGTATGTGAGTAATATACAATGTAGTGCGGTATTATATTATATGAAACAATATTCCATAATATTAAAAAATATTGATTAAAAAATACTGAGCAATATAACAATATTGATATGAAATATAATAACAATATAACAATATTGATGTCAAACAACATTGAACAATATTGATCAAACAATATTGAAGAATATAACAATATTGATATCAAACTATATTGAACAATATTGATATCAAACTATATTGAACAATATTGATCAAACAATATTGAACAGCATTGATCATTGATTGATATTAAACACTATTCAACAACACTAAACAGCATTGCAAATGTTGATCAATGTCAAGCAATATTTTTGTGCTAGGAGGGTTCCTGCTGTAGCACTATATTTTATAATATTGTTTCACATTATATGATATTAAACAATATTCCACAATATTAAACATTTTTGCGAATATGGATCAATGTCATACAATATTTATGCGATACTAGGGTTCAGGTATCACAATCTTTTGCACTATATATTGCAATATTTCTCTGCATTATATGAAATTAATCAATATGAAACAATATTGATCAATATCATACATTATTATACAACCAGCGGGTGACCGAGCTCCGCTCGGAGAAAACAGGTATCGAAACTAACTCGAAGATTTAAATTTTTAATTGTGATTTATCAAAACAATACATGCCATAAGAAAATTTGTGAAAACATTGGTGAAAAGATAACCGGTTAAAGTGCGCCATTGTAAACTATTCTAAACAAAGTTAGAGCTTGGAAAGGGAACTATTCTATACAAAGGTAAAGTAAAGGTACAGATTGAAGTGTGTTGAAGTTCAATATTTTTGACAAATTTATTTAGAAAAACAAACATATATACATACATAAGAAACATATTATAAACCTATAACAGCACAAGCATAAAACTTTATTAGTTCGCCATATTGGCTATAGATGGCAGCCGGTTACCGCTTGAAAATTTAAGTAGCCATTATGGCGAACTAATAAAGTCTGAACATATCCTATCCTAAACTCCGAACTGCTCGACAGTAGCGCTTCAAAACCGGCGTCACTCGATTCCTCGTGGCCAAAAACCCCAGACCCCCCAAGTTTACCGGATTTTATTAATTCTGGGGCGATTTTCGACTTGGCAACCATTCCTCGTATTATAGTATTAGATAAGAAACATATTATAAACCTATAACAGCATAATCATAAAACTTTATTAGTTCACCATATTGGCTATAGATGGCAGCATGTTATCGCTTGAAAATTTAAGTAGACATTATGGCGAACTAATAAAGTTTGAAAATATCCTATCTGTAACTCCGAACTGCTCGACCGTAGCACTTCAAAACCGGCGCCAATCGATTCCCCGTGGCCAAAAACCCCAGACCCCCAAGTTTACCGGAGTTTATTAATTCTGGGGCGATTTTCGACTTGACAACCATTCCTCGTATTATAGTATTAGATATTCATGTGCTATTAGGGATGTTTCCTAACGCCCTTTAAATTTTTGCCCATAAGTTTTGAAACCGCTATATCAAGACATAAATGTTTTCTTGGCGAAAACAAAATATCGTACGGAAGAAATTTGATTAACAATGTTATTAAGCAGCGTGGTATTATGTTCTATATTAAATCATATCACCGCAAAAATATATATGTAACCAGCAGTTCATCTGAGATTAAAATCATTCTGCTTCTATAACTTCAAGGCTTTTTTATATAGCATTAACAATAACCATTATAAATACCTAAACTTTCTATTCCGACTAATCGAAAATCCAATAATGATATCAATCTTGAAAAAACTCAAATATTAGAGGAGTTATTATTCAACTATTAATTTATTCTTACTTGTTTTGGGGAATCCAATTAATCTTTCTTTCTAAAGCAGATTAGAGAAAATAATTTATTAAAAGTGTTACACAAACCGATGATTAAATATTCACGTTGTGCATCTTAAAATCTGCTAACAATGTAATTCACTTAGAGCTGAAGTGTTCTAGAGTGTTCAACCATTTATATGCATAAAGAAAGAAATAACAGATTAACATTTATCCCATTAACAATAAAAACGGACATCTGGTGCATAAGCGACAACGGACGAAGAATAAAAAAAAAATGACTTTTGCCTAAATCTATGTAAATGTAAATGAATGTTTGCCTGTATGTCGCTTATGTGGCCGCCCATCCGATGCTAGAACTTAAGGTAACCGACTACGTTCAAAGGAAAAATTTTGAAAAATTTGATTTTTTAAAAACTATTTTTGGTTTTTAGATGTATTATCAATTATAAACACTATAAGTATAAAAACATTATTTGAGAATATAAGAAATTTTGAGAAATAGGAAAGTTTGTTGTAAATTTTAGTGAAATTTAACCAAAACGGTTAACATTCTACACAGAATGGTAATGCAGCAATCCTATTTTTCTTTGTACACAACTTATAAAATATAATGATGAATGAAATGAACCAAGATCTAAGAAAAATCTCGAGATGCAAAGAAGTTATGGATAAAATATACATATAATGCATTTTTTCCATAAATTCTCATCTTAATTTTTCTAAAAACACCCATAACAGAAAAAGTATTCCACCAACAATAAAACTTTTGGTTCCTTTCATTGCTTATGCTATTTAAAACAAACTTTGAAATTTTTATGTAAATATCTCTATTAGTTTTTGGGATATCATGCTAATGGTGGATAATTTCTATGAAAATTAAAATTGAAGTAAAAGACAGATTTTAGCTGACAAAAAAATTGTGCTTAAAATTCCACAGTATAATAGGTGAGACCCTCTTTTTCTAAGAAAAAACAAACTGTTTTGGAAAGTGAAAACTCTGAATGACAAGAAATGACACTTTTTTTAAAAAATCGCCAATGTGATCGAATACCAGTGTTTTCAACGTAGTCGGATACCTTAAGCGAAAGTCATCGTCTTTATACAAGCGTTTAAAGTATAAAAAGTATTTTCGGATAAAATTACCGTAAATATTCACCATGTATTAACCTCCAAATAACTCGCCAAGGAGACACAACAGATTCAGTAAAAATGTATATGTACCTTTATATATCCTTCCATTTCAATCAATGTATTCATTGTCGATAGGAAAATAAATACCATTCTTCTTATCCTTCTTAATGAAACAAGAAAATTATTTTCAAACACCATTTCTAAGATTATTTCTTTTACGGCAGAAACGCACCGCACACCAGCTAGGAATACATAAAATTTATTTTATGGTTTCGTTTTATGAATCTTACGCTTAAATGATTTTTTATCAACAGTAGGTGATTAAAAAATCTGATTGAAATTCTTGACTCCCACTACAAGACACTTATCACTCCCATCTTCATCAACTTGATCTTATATCGCTTCCATAATAAACAGTGAGCCTAAGTCTTTATTTTTATACACCTCCTTCGAGCGGAAGAGGCATTTACTGCCATTATCTCGACTCCCGAGGAAAGAGAGAAAACAATTGGAACGGAAGGAATGAAAGAGTGCTTAAATTCTTAATTGACTTAAGAAAGATTTTAAATGTCAGTTTGGGTATCATGAATTCTTAACGATTTTGTCATAATCTGTTTCTTTAACAATTATTGGTAGTTCATATTAATAAAAATGAGTGTTTGTCTGCGTGTCTCTTATGCGTTGTCGTGCCGCTCATCCGATTGCAATGAAACTTAGAGATCACATTGCTTGCACTTAAGGGAAGGTTATAGGCATGATACAACCATCTAAAGTTTAAAAAAATATTTCCAAATTATTTACCGCGTATATTAACAGGGGTTAACTAGCAAATAAGTTTCCAAGAAGACATAAAAGTTTCAGTAGTTGCTAAACTCAAGCTAGAGGTTAATATTTCGGAGTTATTGTACGTAAAATATTCAATGTAAGACTTTTTCTGAGACAATAGTTTTACTAGAGAGTCAGCGGTAAGTTTTAGGTGACCCAATCCTATAGGCTTGAAATTTTAACTAAACATTTAATAAAATTTTAGCGTTTTTTTATTTGCAGTAACTTTTGAATATATTATAGTACAAATTATTTTGCAACTTCTTTGTTTTCAAAAAATTGTCTTTTCAACTATATTAAAGATTCTATTGTATAAATATAATTTCTATATTAACTCAATTTTTTAAACAAAATTTAATCATATTTTCTAAAACTAAACTTGATAATTCTGAACGAATATTAAACAAACCACAATATACAAGTGGTTTCTTCCATTCCCATTGTTTCCAAGCATTACAATTCTGCAAAAATATACAAATGCTATACATAAAAATTAATATAAGTTTGTGGAATAGAATAATAAAAATAGAATAAATACTATTTATACTTCTCCTTTATATATCCTTCAATTTCAACGAATGTCTTCACTGTCGACAAGAAAAAAATATTATTTTTCCTATCATTCTTAAATAAACAAGATAACTATTTTAAATTCCAAACTATGCATCCAGAATTATTTCTTACCCTAACTTGTTAATAATTTTTTTATTAAAATCTCGTCGCTTGAAGTCTTTAGCTGCTTAGATGGATCAGTCCCGAATGAAGAAGTTCATTTCTTCTTCTTTTTTTAAAGAAAAATATCTAGGTATTCCACAAAATTAGTTTTCGTAATTTAAAACCTGGTTTTTGTATGTGACAAATTTACGGCAAGAAACCATTTTTTTAAATTTAAAAAATGGTTTTCAAATGCAACAAATTTATTTTAAAAAACAGTTTTTTAACAATAAATTTTTTGAGTATACACATAGTATAAAAAACCGTCAAATTATAGTAACGATATCATTTTGTCAACTAGAAACCTTCCTTCTGAGGTTATATATATTAGATTCCTTTCCTTCGCAATTATTTACAGAAAAAAATTATCCCAATGAATGTAACAAAAAAGCAACATTTGCTGTTAAACATTTAAATTTATATTCCGCTTTGTCAAAAAAAAAAAAAACCATGAAAAAAGTCAACATTTTTATAAAGATAAAAAATGTTTTTGAAACCATGCAAATGCGATCTTAATAACAAAAAATACACCTATTAATCACCTGATATGATCAATCTTCGGTTATTTATATCAGAGAGTTGTCCGTTAACAAAAGTGGCGAAATTTATCTTCACTCGTGAAAAATAGAATGTAACTACACTTTAATCACATTTCTTACTTGAAAAAAAACTATTTCTTATAATGAAACGTTTTCCTGAAATAAAAAAGGAGCATATCCTCAAAAGTTTTTTTTATATACTAATAGCAGATATTTTTACAGTGGCTTCCCATATATTTTGCATCCATCCTAACTGGTATGTTAAGGCTCAGGCATCTGAATTTCTCATATCCATCTGACTTTCTCGATATTCATATGTTGATAATCGAAGAATTTATTGGATGGAAAGTTGAGATCAAAATAATAGAAATATCACGGAAGTACTCACGCAACGAAGGCATGTTTAGAAAGTCGAAAGAATGAAAAGATCTCTCCTACATCCCGTAGAGACGAAACGACGAGTTGTTTTTCATAAGCATCACGATCAGCTTATTTACTTCCTACCATACCATATCTTCCGAATATCCACACGAGGACAGAAAAACTACTCCCCTATTCAAGACATCCATATAATAGAGGAAGAAAGCGGTATTCCTTGGTGAAATGATTGCCTGTCCTTTATTCAGTGAGAGGACATGAATAGGGCATATTTTTCTTTTAAAGAACGCCAGTGGCATATAAAAAGATGTCTAAGGCTCTTTGCTATGAAACATTATACAGATGTTCGATTCCCTAATATGTTGCATGATAATGCAATTTCATGAGGTTCTTTAGAAACACACTCAAAGACTTATTAAAAGTGTACTCCGAAGGTGTTTAATATGATAATATATATAAAAAAAATATGATGTACGATATCACTAAAAATTTTTAATTCAATTTTGTTACTAGAAAATTACTTCTTTTAAAGAAAGTATTATATATCTCTTATATTTTAATAAAAGTATTGAAAATGAAAAAGTTAAAATTGCAATTTAGAAAAAAACAATACATTATATTGATGTTCGGTTCCCTAATTTATTGTTTGATATTGCAATTTCGTGTGGTTCTTGGGAAATACATGCAAAGACTTATTAAATGTGTACTCTGATGCTGTTTAATATGAGAAAATAAAAAAAATATGATGTACGATATCACTAAAAAAATTTAAATTCAGTTTTGTTAATAGTACATTGTTTTTTTTAAAAGAAAATACTATATCCCTTTTATATTTTAATAAAAAATATTGAAATTAAAAAAAAAAACAAATTATTGCAAGTTAAAAAAACAAATTATTGCAATTTAAAAAAAGAAATTATTGCAATTTAAAAAAACAAATTATTGCAATTTAAAAAAACAAATTATTGCAATTTAAAAAAATACAATCCTTAGTATTAAAAACAATATTAGATCAAAATTATTCGGAAACTTGCTAATTTGTCCATTTTTTCGAATTCCTCTCGAAGGCTGGATGACTTTAAATATAAGAATGGAGGTTTAGGGAACAGGAACATAAATGTGCTCTAAAAATATCGAAATTGTTTCATTTTTGTTGTGGTCACGAAAGCATTTAGAAAACCTTTTAGATATTGATGAAATTAATAATTGATTATTTTTTCTTTGAATATCCATATCCATATTTGAATTTAAATATTTGAATATCTCATCAGATTTTTTTATTGTGAAAATCCCAAGCTTAAAATTATTTTGGTAAAAGAAACAGCTTATATCATCGGTAAAATATAAAGGATAAATTATAATATCACAAATTTTTCCAAATATATTTTTTAACATTCATCTTTTCCAAACAAATATGCTAAAGTTTTACGAAATAGAAGAATATATTATGCGTTATAGAATGTCCAACATAGTTTTTTTTCGCTATCCGAACGCAAATGTCATTTTAACCAAACGCGAGCCAAGTTGAAAAGTGAATGAAAAAATTTGGCTGAATTCTACATTATTTGTCGATTTCGTTAAGGGAAAAGTACTACAAGAGTGGTTTCGGTACCCGGCTAAAGGAAAAGTCGAGCAATATTTATCAATTTATCATCAACGTTAAAATAAATATTTTTATAAAAATATTTGAGAGCTTGAACTACATAATTTATTAATATGAGGAAATAATTTTTCTTTGAAGTGATCCGCATTTTAGTTGTTATAATTTAAATGACGAGGAATTTTAATTGCTTAGAATTGTCGAAATGCCAAAATATATATTCTTATTAATAATTATAAATTAAGTGAATAATTTAAAATCACGAGAACAGAAAGAATTTCCACAGACTTTCCCAGTATGCACACACACACACACACACACACACACACACACACACACACACACA